>JAYMFT010319410.1:0-23445 GCA_038088735.1 Panulirus argus | reverse complement strand
AGATATGATTACAACGTTTAAGTTGGTTATTGTGGGCAGACTGCGGGCGTGAGCCGGCTGCGTCATCTAGTGTATGTCTCGGGCAGGCTTCTGACACACACGTCAGCCACCGTGGTGTTCCACAGTGCTACTATTCTAGCATGGAAGGTTAGCAGGCGTCTACTAGTCCTGCACTCGGAGCATTCATCACCAGACAGTCGCTTGCCAGCTCCCACCTCCTGCTATGCTGTCACTCTCACGCGGGTGGTTTCAGTGTAGACGGTGTTAGAGCCATGCCCTGGGCGCCACAGTTAAGATTACCTCGTTCCTGTGGTGCTGCAGGGCAGTGGGTCTTCACGCTGCCCTGCTGGCTGAGAGTTGTCCAGGGTGCTTCCAAGCCTTTCACGTGAATGCAGACAGTGGACATTTTGACAGATGGAACATATTTTATATACGGGCTCAAGCCCTCTGAGGGATCAACCGTCCACCTTCCTTCAGGTTCCTGGTCTTTCATAGCGTCGTCACCTTCAAGGATGTCAGGAGCCGCTTTGCTGATGTGATATTCGAAGCTTAGTTTGTGGTAACATTCAGCTTCAAGGATGTTGAAATGGGTATAGATGTATAGAACGCTTTCATACTCGGTTATGCCCCGTAGCTCCAAAGCATTCCCTGTCTTCTCAGCTGCAAATCTCGCATGCCAGTGAAGGCCTTACAACGTGATCTAAAGATTGGTGTCTTACCGGTATCTGGTCCATCTTCTCGCCTCAAAAGTGTAATAAACGAGATGTGATCGAGTCTGCACAAGAGCGCCTCGAGTCGTGAGGTCCTTACTGGTGAGTGAGATTATGTTGGAGACGACTCATGCTTGCTGTGGTCATCTCCAACTCACCAAAAGACACTGTTTTCTTGCGTGGCATAATTGAGATGTTCTGCTCATGAATAGCTAGCCACCTTCATATTCTCAGGGTTGAATGTGACCACTGATTAAGATTTGAATGTCGCACCCGATGACTTGATCACGACAGAGCATTAGCAGCACGTACGAAGCCTTGGAGAAACAGGCTCACAGGTCTTGTATGAAACAGTCTTAGTTGGGTAGGGTGGTGGGGGGGATCAAGAGATCGGGAACAAACTTGCTCCTCGAAGTGTTATTACAAAATGGAAATGAAATACACAGTTTGAAGATAAAACAAGATACTAAATGTTGCGTTGCATACCGGAACCACAGACTGAAAGGTGTAACCTCTGAGGACAAATTGCTACCTCTGCAAACCCAGTCCGAACCCCAGGTTTGCCTGAGAAGCTCAGTGTAGTTTCGCAGTCAAGAGGGTTTATACGTAGAATCTGCTACGTCGTTTTGTATAGTAAAGGCGCGACAGCTCCGATGGCAATCCTAGAATTCTGGAAGTGGTTCAGCTGCAGATTTATCAAACCTCAGATACGAAGAACACTTAACAATACAGGACAAAAATGATCTGGCAGGGCCCAAACGATGATACCCTGTGTAATATATTTATTCTTTAAACCACAGACAGAGAAGAAAGTAAGAACAGTTCATGCGAGTTCATTACAAGGGAATGGTTCACATCATGCAGGACGCGAGAACTAACATTATAAGCATACCGAACAATATCATCCAGTAAAGTTCGGTTTCAGTTTTCGCTGATTGTCTGTAGTTTCTTTTCACGATTCTTCGTTTTGGTCGTAGGTATTGTACGTAGATTTAAGGTTCCCTTCCGTTCGAACGTCAGCAAGTGGGTCCCATTATTTTTGTAGTCATGGATGGCCCAATTGCTGATGTTGACCAGATTCTCTTATGATCGAGATTCAACTTTTTTTTTTTTTCTTTCTTTTTTACTCTTCTTGGCCTGTGATTGGCCGGGAGGTTTCCAATCATCATAGCAACCGATGGCCCATGCACCTCATCACCATACAATCACGGTTCGGTGGTTTTTAATGCCGTTTCTCGTCTCTGGCTGAGGTTTGCATGAGACGGGGGACCGAGTCGTGGTCCCATGATCACAAGGGACCACAAGCTGTCTGTTCAGCAATTTGAAAAGACCTTTCCTGTTAACCGATTAGTCGAGAGGTTTCCCCATCATATCTTAACCGATGGTCCCTTTACCTTAAATTTAGAACGTACTTGTTTATCTGGTTCTTGCAACAGCCCCTACCATTGATTAACTTCCAATCAGTCTATATGTTGCTGATTAAGCAGTGAGTAGCACTGTGGCGGTGCACCGTCAGCGACAACCCCGTCTGGTTCCCATCTGTTTCTTGGTGTAACCTTCACCTTTTTTATTGATATTTTTACGTAGATTTTGCAAGTTGCTTCTGGTATGATTTTTATGTACTGGTTTTTCTTGGCATTGTTCTTCCATGTTTCATGCGAGTTTATTGTGTATTTTTTATGCTTGTAGTCCTGTGCATGTCATTTTCTATAGCAAGGTTTGTAATCGTGACTGAAAGTAATGTTGTGACTTTTGATTCGAACTTTGGTTACTTAATGTAGTTCCCCCAAGCGGATGATTTTGTCAGAACAATGCTCTGGAAAGTGTAAAGGTGGGATTACAGCAGAATGGTGTTAGGTGTGAAGATATCAGTGGACTTCGTGAGAAAGATGGATACAAACTCATGAAATAGCCAGGGCGTCAGCTTTTTGGGTTATTATCTTCGATCACCGAGAAGTGTTTTCTGGCAGGCAGGAATATGGACCTCCGAACATGATATTAGCAGGAAAATGGAAACTCGGACGATTATCAAGGATTATAGGGTGTGCAGTGTTATGAACGTCTTTCGTTCTCAGCTGATAGAATTATTCTGCGCTTGTTTAAAGAAATGCTTCTCGTGAAGAACATTAGCATGCCAGACCTTTTGTTCTTCGTAAGGAGAAAGTAAAATCCGATTGTATATTTATGCAGAGCAAGCATAGAATAAATGCAGATTTCTCCTGTGAAATATTAAGATGACATGTATATGTACTTCAATGATCACTAGTACTTTGGTAATTGTCATTTCGTATTTTATAAAGTCTTTCCCTTTGTTGCAATATCTTCGTGCGAATTTAGTTCTTAAAACTGATGCAACTACGTGCCATGGCAAACCATCATATGGCATTTGTCTCTGACTGCCAGTTAATTGGCGTGAGATTACAGCAGGTTGTTTACGTAGTGTCGACTGGGGCCGGACGTGCCTGGGCCGCGGCGCCGGCGATTGTCGGCCCTCGCTCCCTTTGTCCCTCCCCATACCCACCCCACTCCTCCCCTCCACATCCCCGGCCCCCTTCCCTCTGGCCTGTTTACCTTCACTCTTACGGGGGGGTGTTGGGGTAACAGGGCGGTGGTGGACGTGGGGTGTGGGGAGGGGGGGGGGCAGTCGCTCTCGTTCGTGCTGCCACCTCCCCCATCATCCCCCCCACACCCGACACTAACTCCTCAGTCTCCAGCACATCGCCCCCGACTCCCCTCTCTCCCATTACGTTCAGCTCCCATCAGTTTGCCAGACGCTCTCTGTTCCTACGCCCCAAGCCCACTCGCACTCGACGGCTCTACTTCCCTCACTCAACCCGACAACACCTACTCCCCTCACTGGGCGGCTGATTTCCGTTTGCTTCTCATCCACCAGCCTGATTTTTTTAACTGACTCACCGGACGTCCCCACTTCCCTTGCTGATTCACCCATCAACCCTATGCCCCCTAGCTGAATCATCCGGCCACCCAGCGAGTCCCCTTACTGACTCACCGGACGACTTCCCTCACTCTGTGCATCGATTGCTCTCATAGTATACATCCAGGCTTCCCATACACACATGCCCCATACCCTTAACACACACGTCATCCCCTCGTCCCTCAACTCACCATCCGACGCCCCGGCACAGCCTGCACCGTAGCTTCCACAGCCACCCGGTGCTCCGACGCCTCTTTATCCAGCGCCCCAACCGACACCCCTACCTCCTAGCTGGAGCCTTGACATTCGTTATGCACTCTCTTGACACTCCGTGACGCGATGCCCCACTTAAGCTCGTTGGATGCTCCTCATTCATCGGACGTCCCTTGCGGAATTAAAGACCATCCTTCTCGCACGTATTCGACAGTTCATTCACTTGACGCTTGCCCAAGACTTACCCACAACTGTATAGCCCCGTCCACCGCCCCCATTCATCCGACATACCTAAGTCTCTCCGTCTAGACCCATCTGACATCTCTTCAGCCCTCCCTGTCCCCGACACACCGTCCGTGTTTGTGCCAATTCACAGACACTCCCTAACACCATTTCAAAGTTCGCATCGTCGCACCGAATTCCCCCATAAGTGAATCCCGTTACCAATATCACAGCCAGGAGGCAGCTTCACAACCTCAGCTTCTATTCTAGGCTGCACCACGCCATCACCCAACCCGTTAACTTCGTGACCGAGTTTTGTCATCTCTCTTCCACCCACCTCTTGCGTCTACAATTTGTTCCCTCCTGTATCGTAAGAGGAAGACGTAGGGAAGCAGTCTTTAGAGTGGAGTGGAGTGAAGGATTACGAACCACTCGCATGTGTGTGTGGTGGTTGACGTTAGAAGGGTCCCGATTTCCTGCGGGTGACGTTTGTTGTCCAGTACGCTAGCCACATGGACCCTGCTCAGAGAGACGTGAACATTGGAGGGGGTGGTGGTGAGGGAGACCAGAGGCTACGGTCTCCCTCACCACCAACCCAGCCAATGTTCACGTTACTGTGGGCAGGGTCCATGTGGCCAGCGTGCCGGACAGCAAACTTCATCGGCAGCAGTTCGCGACCCTTAACGTCGACCGCCATACACATTTGCGAGTTCCCTACTGCGTAGGGACTGTGTGGGGTGCGTGAGCCAGTTGATGAGAGGGAAAGCGTGGTTCATGGTTGTTGAGTGTAAGGCATGGGATGGAGTATAGGTGTTGGTAAGGGCGTAGAGTTTGGTCTGTGAAGGGAGACGACAGAGAGGGGGGGGGGATGGAAGGAGAAGTTCGGTCAGTCTGTGAGATGGGAGCAGAGGTGGAACTGGTATGTTGGGAAGCTGTCGGGGAGGTAATTGTGGATGGGAGGATCGGATCAGCTGGGTGTGTTGTGGCGTAAGGTTTGACAGGGAGGGTAGAGTAAGGTAAGTGTGAAGGGAACCTGGGATGTTTGGCAGGGAATGTGCAGGATGGCACTGTTGAAGAAAGCGTCGATATTGTCATGAGGATAGATAGGTTGGTGGAAGGGGAGTGAGAGGGCACTTGGAAGAGAAGTGGGTGATTGCTTCGACTCTCCCCAGCTTCCAGTATTCGACTTTCACTTCGTCCAGCCCAAAAATGAAAGTTCTCATGAAGGCTGAAAAAACATTGAGAGTTTTGTTTTGTCATCGAGCGAATGTTTAAACATTTCTCTTCAAGCTGGTGGTATTACAAGGCGTGGCACTAGAGCCTCCTTGCCATGCGTGGTGGTGGTGATTGCTGTCGCACCTTGCCCTTCGGTCTTCTCTATTGAAAACAGACTCGGGAGACAACTGTTTTGTAAGTTTTCATTCAAGGCACCGTCACCGTCAGCATCATGTATGACGCGTCAGCAAGCAGACTCAGTTGCTGTGCGCACGCTACATGTGTAACTCTGGTTCTCAGTGTGTGTGTGTTGGGAGGGGGGTGATAACGTGGGTTTTTGTTGGTACGAGAGGTAGCAAATTCCTTATACTCTGGTGAATAAGTCAACATTAATATAATTATTTTCAGATTAGTAATCTTTTATGATAATAAATGCTGTTGAATATTCAAGGTAGTTATAACCTGATACACGATCTTTTACGTATAGACTTTATCTTTTATTTTATATATGAATTGATTTATTTTTTGCTTCTACTTGGTGACTCGTGTGATGTTGCATTACCCGTGTTTAGCATCACAAGCTGATGATTTGGAAGTGATCGATGATAAGTATTTCAAGTGGATGTCGTTGTGTGTTGCACGTGTGCAGTATCAATTTATCGGCTATGTTATTGACAAAGGGCAAAGGAGATGTGTGTGTATATCTATCTCTCTAGCTAGCTATCTATCAATCTATCCATGTCTATATATCTATCTGCCTATATGAGAGAGAGAGAGCGACGATATTGTATCGAATTCACTTCGTAATACTCGATCAGTTCCTAGTCTGTCAGCACTTGATTGTCGTCACGCGATCAGAATTCTGAAACTTTTCATTTCTGTCGTGTGATCGACTAAGTGTCCAGTCTGTGTTTAGAAACACTTGTGTCTTTTTAATAGTCGGCCAAACATTCGTGAGATATTTCAACCAATTTCATTGTTGGAATTATTGCTAACGGTAGTGTACTTTAGCTGTACATAGTACATGTTTATGCACACCTTTATTTGCCATCATAGCCCATAATGAATATCTTTTTTATAATGTTACAGTGTAACCTGTGTCTCGATACACCGGGAAACAGCGCATCTGGTCGGTGAAAAGAAAGAAGTGGAGTTACTTGTTTTGTATTCCTGGTCTACGGTTACAACGGCACAGTTATAAACTATGTAGTGGAAACCAGATAGGAGGAGAGTAGGGGCTAGCGCGATGGGGGTGGGGGAGAGTGAGGCAGTGCTGTACTTTATTGTTTCTATTAACTGGGGAGGGGGGAGGGGTGACGAGTGGGTGATGGAGCAGGGTAGGGGACACAATGGCCGGGTGGCGGCGTCTCTCCTGCTGGTAAGGGAGGGGATCAACAAGTACAGTAGCGTATGTGCCTGGAGGGAGGATGTGGCCGGGGGCTTGTTTTACGGCCCCCGTGTGTGATGACTCTGTGTTACGGGAAGAGAGTTTTACACTCTGGTTGCCCCCGTCGCTTAACCATGTGTATGTTTACCGTGGCTTTACTGCACGCGCGCAAACATACACACACACTAACTTAAGCCAGGTGTTCATTTATCGACCAGTTCCAAGAGGAGGATGAACAGCAGTGTTAGATGTGGAGGGACTGTCTCGCCAAGGATTTGAACAATGCAGGCTCGTGCTGACACATGGTCAGTAACGCTAACCAGTACACACGGGCACCCTTGTGTATGTGTGTGTTTTGTTGGGGTTATACATACAGTTGTGTTCCTGTACGTGTAAGGAAATCGCACGCTGACAAACTAATTGTGAAAATTAGGAAAAAGAGAAGTGTTGGTATTCGCTGTAACTTTGTATAATGGCGAGCCAAGAATTTACGGCTACTGGGGTTTAATCAAGTTTGTGAAGATGCCAAGACTCGGAGTGGGGGAGCAAGGTAGCAATGGTTTTGGCCGCCGCACCTTTACCTTACGTACACTTTTTTCCTTTGAGATCTTTTGACGCTTCAGATCATACGTTTTCCTTCGGTCTACTTTATATATGTATATTGGCAGGACTAAGGAATTCATCCTTTGTTAGGTGGAGGGGTCGAGGAATATTGGGACAAGTAATCTGCAGTGACGTTGAAGATCGAAGTAAAGGTGGGAGTTGTTGAATGGCTTGTTGGGAGAACGGAGGTGGGGTGTGAGCAGGGACGTTGTGGTACTGGGAAGCGGAAGAGGATGGACAGAGGAGAGGGAAGGCTGCCGAGGTTAGGGAGTTGGTAGTATGAGGAAGCTAAGACAAGGTAGGGTAGGGGAGGCTGTGGTATAGAGAAACGGGAGCAGGTTGCTGATTGTAGAGGTTGAGAGGCTGGTGGGGTTGGGAAGCAGAGGTGTTGGTTTGGTGATGCGACTGGTGGGTGGGAGCGTGAGGAGGTTAGACAAGTTTGCTCACATCAGAAGGGTTTGTCCGACAGGTATTGATGTTTGATCAAGTAATTCAGGGCTTCTCGGGGAGGACTCTGATGCACTGTTTGTTGCTCGTATTGTTCTATGGAAGCGCACTAGAGACGAGAACATAGAAACAGAAGAGGACGTTGAGAGTTCCTATTCTGATGGAAAATTTGGCTTATTTATTTGATTATTTTGATATAGAATTGGGTAAGTGCAGCAAGGTTTGCCAAGATGATCGTAAGTGTTGTTTTAAAGGATGGAATTTTCTGGTTGAGGTTAGCAAGTAAATTTGCAATTGGTTCTTCTAGACGTGAGTGGTAGTGAAGGAGGTGAATGGTATAAAGGACAAAGAGCTAACCGACAAACATGTGTTTATGGAAATTAAGACACAAAACGAGATAGCAGGACAGGGTGACTAATAGAGGAAACAGTGGGAGACGTGGAAATTATGAGACTGGGGGAGGGTCGGGAAGTCGGCATTCAGTGTGTGGAGTTATCAGACTGGGCAGAATTGAAAGTTAGTGCTACTTGGAGGGATAACATATTGAGTTTAGGGCCTGTAGGGCTCTCACAGGGAGAGAACCATTTGAGGTGTATGAAGGGTATGTCTTAGGCTGACATTGAAGAAAAGCGTAGTTCTTGTAGGATGGTGGTGGCTTTCATATGGATGGAGGGGAGGGAGGTTTAGGAGGATCATGTGTACTTGTGTACGCATGCTTTATTATGGCTGATAGTTTGTTGGTGTTGGATGAGATAAATGTATATGATTGTAAATTGTGGTTCTGGTATTTTAGATATGATCGTGTGTAGTACCCAAGCGCAGCAGACACTTTAGGAGTAAAGATGGTTGTTTTATGTTTGCGTTGTGTGTAGAGTACCTATTGCAAGGTTTTGTCAAAAGGCGGGCCATGTGCATAGTGCTTACCTCATTTCGCAGGCATATCTTAGAGTTGAGATTAACAGGTCTCGGTGAGGAAGGTGTTGTTGGGGATGAGAGAGAGGGAGAGAGAGAGAGAGAGAGATTGTTTTGCATTTCCCTTCACGTCACTGATCCTGGGAGATGATTGGCTTCCACTACAATTTACATATTGTTGACACCGAAACTGGCTGGCTCCTCCAATGCACTTGGTATGTCTTCCACTTCTTAACCTGTGGTGACATTTGGAGGCACTGCGGATCCGTCGTGTATTTTCGGCTGTGGTTAATTCATAGTATATGGGAAGGGGGGATAATTGAAAAAAAATTTCGGGGAATGGATTGTGTATAATGTGTTCGAGGGATCTTGAGTTAAGAACTCTCGAGGAATGGATGGTGTGTTGGTAATACTTTTAATGACGGGGATCCGGAGGGCCGTAGCGTCGTGAGAGCAAGGCTTTGTTGGTAGGTTATGTAAGTAAAGATCGATTTATAACCAATGGTTTGTGTCCTCGACTTTTGGATGAATAGGTTCCTGCTGGTAATAGAAGTGTCTGCTGTGGGATGGATGGATGGTGGCAGGAAAGAAAGGAGACGTCAGGTGGTTGGTGGTGGTGATGTGAGGAGGGCTTGTGTCTGTTGTTGTCAGCCCGTGGTGGTGCACCCATTTGTTACCCCATACTGTCGCCCGGTAAGCCTGGGGGTCGTCAGGCTTCTTGTCTTCTGGTCGTGTATATTACACATGAGGCATAAACTGTCTGAAGTAGGCACGGCACGAAGGATTGCCTGTCATGTTATTCTTTACCTTATGTGTACTTTCTGATGTTTCCGGAGGTCTCCTACCCCCACAGCTTGGCCTGGGACCTTGCATCAATTCACGTATACCTACATACCTTGCGACGGTATCGGAGACCTTCTATCTCCACTTAACTGGTCTTGGATATTGCCTTACTTAACGTGCCTTACCTAACGTATACCTTCTCGAAGGTTTTATAATTCTACCTTCTCGAACGTTTTATAATTCATCTGCCTCCACAGTCTGGGATCAGGTTCTTGTGTAGTTCTTCAACAGTCCTCTACACCCAGTATTGCAGGGGATTGGAGTTAATATGTCGCATATATAAGAATGTTATGACTGTTGCATGTCAAGTCAAATAGTACGGTAGTTTAATCTTTTTTACGATACTTGTTAAAGGTTCACAGTTTGATATATTACGCTGATTTTTTTTTATCGTTGTTTATTGCTAAGTACAGTCATTTGCCTGTCATCTGATGTGTGACAATTAATGGTTTCCTCAGTGCGATAGTGTTTCCCATTCTCCCGTGGGACTAGAGGGTATTTATCTCAGCCAGTGTTAATAGGCTTATACACATCAACCGTATGGAAAGAATTACCATTTGACCCCCCCCCCCCCCTCTCTCTCTCTCTCTCTCTCTCTCTCTCTCTCTCTCTCTCTCTCTCTCTCATTTGTGCTCTTCGTTTGTGTGCTGTTGGAGGTTTGAATGCTCGTGCCAACTAATATTAGATACCTGTCTTACTGTGTTGAGAAAGATGTCCACTTTTATAAATCGGAATTGATGAGGAGGTTAAGGTAGAGTTATGGCTTGTTAGAAAAAAAATGGAATAACCATTTGAAGAATAAATCGAAGAAATCCAGGCTGGGTTAGGTTTGGCTTGGTTAGAATTGGTCTACTTCTAGTACCGTCAGCCCTGGTTGTTCTCTGTCTTCCAGTTTTCCTCCCGCCGTTACCTCGACCCTCGACAGCCCTCAGGCATCTCTTCATTGATTCCGTGTTAGCAATATAACTGTTGGTTCTGAGGCAGAGGAGTAATTGTCATACGACACCCGGCACGACAGCAATTACTCCGGTTGTGTTCTGCTAATGAGGGTTAGTCATCGTGTCGTTTCGCGGATCGTCATCCTAGAGAGAAACACAAGTTTTTTCCACTTTTCTCCTCAGTCAGGGTATTTTGTTTTTCCTTCTCTTTTCTGTCCCGCGATGTTGTTTTTCCCATAAGGAAGCTAGTTAAGGCAGATATTGTAGTTGGAAAGAACCAGCACAAAGTACAGTCACTCGCTTTTAGTGTGTAAGAATCATCGTCTTTTATTGAGAGATGGGCGAGAGGAATGCTCTTTTAAGCAGCAGTAGCAGTACGGAAAAGGAAGTGAATAGCGAAATTATAGAGCCACTTTTCGCTCAGTTTCCTTTTGTCCTTTGCTTCTTTGCGAGAATGTTTGATTCTTAATTAAGGTGAATGTTTGGCTCAAAGTGTTAGGCAATATCAGCGAAAGTTTCAGCGGTCTCTTCAGTTGACAGGATTTGCATTAGAAGCTACGAAACTCCATATATGATAATTCTAGATTCCCCACCCCTTCCCTTTCAGTTTTAACTAACTTAACTTGGCATCTTTGTCCATTATATTAGCTAAGCTGTTTTTACTGAATTTGCGCTCTCTCTTTCAAAAGCTGAGCTGTCATCAATCATTTGAAGACGATAGAACTTTTGGTGGTGGTGGGGGGGGGGGATCAAATTAAGGACTCAGAGTATCATTGGTCCACTTGCTGACTGAAGAAGGCAGGCACACAGGCTATAGGAAGGAGATGAAATAGTGTGGATTGTTGTTCAATGAACAGAAAATCAGCAAAAAGATAATAGACTGATGGATTGTTCTTCAAGTCACCTTTCATGTTGCACCTGAGTGATTAACCGTCACGAGAGACCCTTAGCCGGCATGCCCTTGCATTCTACTTCAGGGCATTGAACATCTTCTGGGTGCCATACCAGATTGCTTAAAACAAACTCGCATATCCAAACTCCATTAAAGTATGAAAACAAAAATCGCAGCTTTAGGGTTTTTGAGAGTCCTTCGATATAAATTGACAGAATTCGTAGAGTGTATTCAAGACCAGGTACCCTGTATAGTTACTCAGCGACTATGAAAAAGTTGTAGAGCCTTTGGACTAGCAACAAGATTCTTGCCTACGTAATGTTTAACATAGTTTGTTGAAGCCTCTTGCCCGATATGACTACAATGTCATGATACACACACTTTTCAGATGTGAAGGGGTAAAATGGATCTGTAGCTACGTATTAATCACAATACTTGATGTAAGCTCGGCAGTAATTGACGATCGCAGTGAAAATCCGTTCCCCAGGGAACTGTATGTACCTCATTAGTTTATCATTCCCTGGTGTGATTTGGGTACAGACCAGATTCTTATCATCATTTACAGATAATATTAGAATCATAGTGACAATCTCATTTGTAGACCAAGACGCTGACGGCTGGACAACAGTTGCCTTCTGAGGAAGTAAACACTATAGTCGCCGTACTTTAATAAGAGAATGTAAAAAATTTTAAACATATATCACATACGGTCGAAGTCAAGGGCAGCGTCGTTTTCGAATGAAGACTCTTCATTATTTCTTTGTTTTGTAGCAAATATAAAGTGCTAATGCCTTAAAATCATTAAGATTTTTGTCTCTGATTTTTTACTTTATGTTACAGAAGAACAGATCGGATTATAAATTGTGCACACAAACAGTGTTAGTGAGTGGATAGCGAGCGACACGAACTTTGTATATGAACCAATCAGCTACCTTATCTATGGAAGAGGGGCGTGGCTTCTTCGCCAACTTAGACTAAAACGAGTATAGTACAGAACAACGGTTCGAAGGTGCAGCCATACGACTTGGAACATTTGAAGTAACATATTTTAATGTTACTGGCACAGTCAGATGTTCCTTTAAGGTACGTATTTATCGTCACAATTAAAAGAGTAAAAGACAATGTGTGGGTTAAGATGCACCAGCATCGTTGAATCATAAAAATGTCACCGCGTATTATGACATCAGACACGACCAGTGAAGATGCAGTATTTTGCAAATTGTAATGGATTCGAATAGACCTTGATATCTTCTGACATTGTTGTTTCCAAAACCCATAAACACATGGAAATGATTTTGATTTTTTTTTTTTTTTTTTTTTTTTTTTTTTTCCCTGAGGTTCGGAATAAGTCTTCACCCAACATGTTTTCTCAGTCATAAAGGACATGTTCATAGCATGACCTCCTTCGAGACTGCTGGACAGTAAACATTTGTCCATCAAGTTACTCCAGGTTAGGCACATGGCGCTTCCGCTACAAGTGGTGCAGCTTCAAGTGACACGAGTCTTGAAAGCAAGTGATGAAGGAAAGTTCATTATGAAGGCTGGCTTATGTCTACCCCCCGGAGAACAAAAGTTTATTGATCAGCCATTGTATACAACTTCTGTAAGCGCTGCCAGAGAACCTTTTATACGCCCAAAATACGCGAAGGTGAAATTGTGTGTGTGTGTCTGTTCGTGTGTAAGTGCGCCTGCGCTGGCTGCAGAAACGTATACAGTTCATCGGGGGGGGGGGGGGACAATGAAACCTTGTGGTAGACAAATAGCGTTCGTTAGGTTATAGGTGTTCTATTCATATGGATGATTTCGACCGTCCTTTTTCCATAATGGGACGCCCAAGTCAATAGAGACCGTAATTCTGTCTGGGAAAATTGGATGGAGTCGACATTTTCCCCATCTTGTAAAATGATTACCGGGAGAATGTGGTTCAGGTTGTATACGTCCTTTATACTGGAAAATCAAACGATGGCTGTGTCATTTTCCCCTACGCCACAACAAAGTCCGTAGGAAACGTACCTGGAATTGTAAATAATGGAAAGGGGTATTAGGGGAACAAGAGTTACGGAGAGGATTGGAAATGATATTGGATAAGGAGATTGGGAGGGAGTCGGGATTGTGTGGTTCTTAGGAGCCCCTATTGTGAATAACATTGGGGCAGCGAACAGGTCCCAGATGGTGAAGTTCTTAAACTTCATTAGAGGGTTAAGGAATTATGGTTGCGGGAGGGAAAGAACCATTGCTACCCTCTAGAGAGGCCACCACGCCTGAAGCTGTGTCGTTATGGGCAAATGATGTACAATGCTGGTTTGTTGGGGTGTTCGCTCCTTTTGATCTCTTGAAGTTGAGTACGGCCTAAGGAGGGGAGATGGGCTCTCCAGCAAGAAGAGGAGGGTCCAAGTTATAATTTCTTAGGACTGATGTTGATAAAGTGCAGCTAGGAGGAGGATATGCTGCGAGACAGTAGTTATTAGTTATTTGTGAGTGTGTATGTGTGTGTGCGCGCTCGCACAGGGCTACAGTGCCGTTCACACCTGTTACGATGAGTAATTTGTGCCAATTAGTAGAATTGGTGGATGTCTGATGCAGAGGCGTATTGTATTTGTACCAGTGATTGGCGCAGTTAATGGACATGCATCACGCGCGCCGCACCCACTGAAGTAGGTCCCAGATCATCATTCGACCCGTAGCTTATTGCTAGACCTGTGTATCCGCTTAAGGAAGCTTGTCGTGTGAAGCTCGTGTCCTCAGCCGCCGACTGTCGTGTACTAAATTAAGCAGACCCGTCTACCCGACGAAGTAATGTGCCGAGTCGTGCACATCTCTTCCCTTGCCTGCCGCGCGTCACTCAAGATCATTATAATGACTTGAAGCTGCTAATTGTTGGGTCATGATGTAAACCGATCCCATGTTGGCTTGCTGCCAGTGGCCGACGCCAGTCACTTCCTTAGGGGGTTGTGATGCTTCACAGTTCCTGCCCGTATCCCAGACCATTAACTTGGAATTGTCTCCCCATGAAAATTTGGCTCGGTTTTGAGGCTTGTGGTCGTCCAGCTGGAATTTAGTTTACCTGTCGAGGATGTAGAGAATGTTGCGAGATTACTCCCGGTTCGTGTATGTCTCTCTCACGTACCATGCATTGCGTTTCTTGAATGCATTAGCGGTGAGTTCATGGCGGCGCTTATTTCACTTGTCTGCTCACGTCTTAGCTTTGGAGTCGTGTTAACGCTCGCACTTCGCTCAGGGCGTCATAATTGGTTTACGGAAGTTCACAAGCGACAGCGGGAATGGAAATGAGCCAGGCGAGAACCGTCCACGTTTGGGGAAAACAAGGCCGCCCTACTTGATGGGCACCTGGATTCGACACACACACACACACACACACCCCGCTTCACAGCTCCGCCTGTTGCATTATCCCTTTCATCGACGTCGTCTGCCGTGCATCAACAGTATTTGAACGACCGCTCCCTCCCCTCCCGCTCATCAACACACTTTGCGCGTCAGATAGCCCCGCCCCCTAGCGTTCCCCTCCCTCCGATTAATACAGGCTCAATGGAAATGATGAAGCATTTGACGATACCTTATTTTTACCTTTTTAGTGTCATGGTTGACAGATGTTTTTGACTTTCGAATTTTTTAAAACTATGTAAACCTAAAGGACAAAGTTGTTGTTCACTGTGCAGAGCAAAGCAAGCAAGTAGTTGAGTTTCCCAAAGTTATGTGTATGTCAACCACTATATTACTGTAACCTAACCAGTGTGAAGGTGTTCATTACTTAATGTTCAGCATTAAACTCGTATGTTAACATAGTATTACCGCACTTAAATAAGTATGTAACTTTACATCAGTTACGTTCAGCATTAAATACATAATGTATGTCAACACAACACTACTGCAATTCAGCCAATATATAACTTTATATCTCTTAATGTTCACCATTAGATACATAATCTGTGCCATCACAGTACTACTGCAATTCAGCAATACGTAACTTTATATCTCGTAATGTTCAAGTAAACACCACTAGATATGTAATGTATAAACCATGAAATTTGTCCTGTACAGTTTCCAGTATTATGTAGATACACATCGTGTATGTGCTTATCCAAATGCAGAAGTATCCACCTCATCTTGATCTTGAGGTCTTTTTTATTAATGAACAAATTCCTTTAATGACCCCGTGATAATGTAATTCCATCCGAATGGCAGTTTGAATATAGATAAACCGTTCTTTATTATTTAGCTATTTATCCCTGAATATTAATTACTTCCCTGAGGACTGTCTGTAGCCGTTAGCTTGAGATCCATCCTTGAAGTCTCTCTCGTAGCCTATGTCTGACCTCATTTACATCTGGCTACCGTGCATACTTAAGATATTTTCGTTAATTCGTTTCAGTCTTCTGATATTGGCCCCGTAAGGTTAATCTTTGTAGATGATGTATCAGAATGTTTTATGTCTTGGTTTTGCTTGCATATCATAACCTTTAGGTCGCCATCATTTGTTTCCTCCCAAACACGCTTTCCCTTACATTTATGATACCTATATCCCAGCTCTGGCTGTTACCCCCCTCCTCCTCCTCCTCCTCCTCCTGGAGGATGTTTAGATTACATCATCATCAGTTATTTTTTTTTTTTTTTGTACATACATACATATATAAGTATTGATCGTTTGTTTTCTCCCAGTTACTTCAGACAAATCGCTTTTCTCCTGTTATTTAAAATTTCTAGACTTGGAGGGTCGTTGCACATTGAGTCATAATATGCCGCTTAAAAGCCCATGTTCTTGGCAGCACTTGCTGGTTTTTCCAGTAATGAGTCCATTTGGCCTGATAACATTTTTAATGTTTACTTGCCCCAACACTGGATTGTTCATGATCGTCTTTATTTCTCTGCTCATGGCACATTCTGCCAAAGAAAATTGTTAAAAGGTTAAACCACGATGCACCTTTTGGCTTCGGTGAAATCGCGATAGCATGGTTTCCTCGGCAATATAGTATCTATTACATATATCTTCGTCAGACGATGAACTTACACACTACCTTTCTTATTTGAATGACCTAAAATTCGGTATCAGTACCAGCATATCCTCGTAATAACTTTTTCTCTTCAAGACAATTATTCGTTGCAGCTCTCCATATTGATACTAGTATTTTAAGAGAATCCTGGTCTATACTGGTATTGGGCCGAAGGAGGAGGACGCCCCATCTACAAGTATTTTTATTTATGGTTATGTTTATCATCGTGGTTGGATTCGTTCATCTGATTAAAGCAGAGAATAATGTCGAGCAGGTACCAAGATTGCCATAATCAAGTCGAGCTGGTACCAAGAAGTGAATGTTACCTCATCCACCCAGCAGACTTCAACAACTGCCAGATTTACTTTGCTAATCAGATGTGTTTGTAGGTAAATGCACAAAGAAATAAAGTTGTAATCACCAAGAAATTTCAAAGTTGGCTTAAACGGAACCTAGTTGCAGCAAGTGAAATTATGGGTTAAAGACTTTAAACAAATGTTTTGGAATCAATAGACTTCACACTATTTAGAACATACTAGGAATAGCACAGAATAGTATCACATATACTTGTTTGATAGGGAATTTTACAGCAACGTATTTGTTTATCATGAAAAAAGTAAGAATATGATAGTTCAGACAATGATAGTTCAGACAAGGAAGTGCTAATTAAAGTAAGTGGTGTCACTTGGAAAAAAAATTGTCTGGTACTCAAACGAAAATTATTGCGTCAAAGGTTAGGTTACGTAACAGCAAGTCACATGTGAGCAACAGCCGTACTTGAATCAGTTTAACTTGTACGACCACGACGGTTACTGCATCCACACGGTACCTTACTGTGCAAGTTATTGCGAATTCTTCTTTAATTGAAAACTAATTACCGAGTAATTGATTACATTAGATTATTTTCTTGGAACTGTTAGTATTAATGAGCTGTGAAATGGGGAGGTTAAAGGGACATGCTTAGAACGTTTTTTCCCTTTTCTTTTATAAAGATACGGTATTAATGATGTTCTTTGCCACGTAGATAGTAGTGTGCTTCAGTATCATTAATTCCTAAGATATGATTATTGTTTCCCCTGCACCCCTTCCTCTACACTTTTTACATGCGTTACTCACACAGCCTCTTGGTAGTGCTTCTTAGGGATGCTCCGGGTGCAAGTGGTGAGTATTAGGAATAAGGTACAGTTGGTGGAGTGAAAGGGGGTACAGATTTGTAGCAACAGGAACATGGAGAAAAAAGACGAGGGAATCACGTGAAAAGAAAATGAAAAGTACGATTCATTCGTTCGTAGTCGCTTCCTGGTGTGTGTGTGTGTGTGTTTTAGGTGGGGTTAAGATAGAAGGAAGAGAAGGGAAGTGGAGAAGACTGGTAGTGAAAGGATGAATACTGGGTGGAGACGAAGACGGAAAAGGAGTGGTGGTGGTTTGGTTTTGTTTATGTGGACGGGATGTCACCTTTCACCCGAAGATTCTACCGCATCTCTCTCCTCCCTTCCTTGCATTCTCCTATTTCCTTAAAACCTTTTACGTGGGGCTCTTAGATTACTCCTCTGTTCCATTTACTCCCGTGCCCCTGTCTTGAACTATCGTTGGAAGTAAAGGGGTCTAGTTATGTTTGTCCTTACTGCAGGTTTTGTGGTGTGTGGGTTATCTTACACATCAGCACCGTTCGCTTAAGCCTTGTACCATATCCCTACCAGCCCAACCCTCTGTATTCAAATCCCTTCTCTCCTTCCCATTAGCAGTTGCATCCCTGACAACTCGTTATCGCAGTCCACAGAAGATGTATTGTTTCTCATAGTTGCCGCCATTGATATTTCCCGAACTAGTCATTATCGCCCCCATTCACCTTTCATTATCCCTTCTACTCACTGAGTGCACTATTTGCAGGACGCTCACCTTTGAAATCTCCACCCTTAAACATAGCTGTACAAAATTTTCTTGATATCGTTCCTTAGAATTGTTGTTTGGTTTCGATAGCATGTTATCCTCTGTATGTAGTGTTCGCTCCTCTTATTCATTTATTTATTTTTACTGACTAGATGAAGCATTTTCTTCCCCGTATTGATGATCAGATTCATAAGGCCATCCACTTGTGTAGCCTGGTGCCTTGCAATGCTACTCCACCGTACACTGACACCTTTTCGTCAGCGTAAACACTTTTACCATGCCATGATCATCCTTTCTTCAGCATGATCAGGCGGGTACCCCCCCCCCAAGCTTTCCTTCGTGAATTTAGGCAGACTTCTTAATCTTATCTCTGAGTTAACTCCCTCTTTGAGCCTTCCTTTAATTTAGCTTCACCGCCAAGACTCAGACAGGCGTAATCATGATCTAGGTGGTTTACACACTGTGCTGCCCGCGTTTCATTCGTGGCTTTAGACCATCAGATGCTGCCTAGCTAGACTGCGCACGTTTGAGGGAGGCAATGGATTAGGTTGATAACCTCAATTCCAGCGGTACACATTTTTTCCTACAGGGTCCGCAATGCTCTGATCCCTTACCTCGCCTTCCGTTAGCTCAGGTTATCGAGAGATTAGTTTGGCTTTTGGAGACACGGACGAGGTTTGAGTCATTAGTAGTGGCATGTGGTACTGTTGGTGGTGGTGCAAGGAGCCAGAGCTTGGGTTCAGAGCTGCAGAGAGGCAGCCAGACTTTGTTAATCTTGTTGACGAAGATGACTTGCTCCTCCGAGCTGGCTTAACCCTCAGCAAACAACGTCGTATATGAACACCTCCACGTCCGTCCTCAACAGCCTGACACCTTATGGACCTCGTAGCATGTATATGGGACTTCATTTATCATGGAAAATGCATTGATCTGAAATTATACCTTGAGTTTGCTCTATGTTGGTCTTGTTAATCCCACTGAATTGAGATTTGTCTCTCATGGTAATGGTTGCAGAGGAATGACCTTCCTGCCTTTGATGGAGCCGCAGCTGTTATTGGCTGCATTAATTCACTCCTTTTGCCGTCCATGTCAAAAATTCATTTTGTACGATCTGTGTACTGGTATGTGTGGTGAGGTTTCGAACTGTACGTGGTTGGATTGATATGAGAGTTTATGGCTGTTTACATTTGACTTCATTACTTGCTGTTAAGCTGATGTTATGCTTTTAATAGAATAAAGCTGATTACTTCCGTTTGTGTGAGTGTTTGTGTAAAGAGATGCTGTGGTGTGACGGTACTGGCTCTGGTGTCATTGCTTTATGTGATGCGTTCTCACTATCGTTGGCCAGACATGCCATCGTTATTGTAAAAAGGGTGATATTGAATCAGGCATGATCATTTGTGTTAGACTTACGGCACAGACGAAAGACTACATCGATTCTAGGTAGAGTTAAAGAGTGAGAGAAATAAGAAGGTAAATGTTTTAAGAGGAAAAACGATCTTTCCAAAAGGGACCGGTTGTAATTGAACGGAAAGACATGAAGGGGGTAATAACTTAAAAAGAAAGAAAACCAATAGCGCGGCGCGGCGCAGGTGGGTCAAGTTGCGATGTCGGGCCGGGAAAGTTGATAAGTAGATTCCTTTGGCCTCCACTCTGTTTAGCATCCACGTAAAGCTAGAACTACCCCAGAGGCGAGAGTAGTACTCCATACAAAGTGGACGAATCAGTAATTTGCTTAAGTCGAACAACTATTCAGAAGAAAAGTCCTTACGGCATCGTAAGCCTCAGTTTCTTAGAGGCATAGTTACCTATTTGTGTTGCAAAGGTTCTCCACGGTTTGTTAGATGTTAAAGTGATACCAAGTATGTTTATTGTGTCCGAGTTATAGAAAGACAAATCCATCAGAAGAGAAGAGAAAGATGCGAGATGGTTTAGAGAAAGTGGCAGAAACTAGGTTTTAAAAGCATGGCAGAAATTGGATTTTAAAAGCATGAAACTTAAAATAGGACGCGTCTATCCTCTTTGGAAACTGTTTAATACAGTACGGATAGTGAATTTCTGGTTATCTTTGAAGACATGAATTCATCGACAAAAAGGAGCAGACAGAACCCTTGGGAATATCGCTGTTCGTAAAGAAAATTGAAAAAGCAAAGTAAAAACTGGGGAGCTTAGAGACGAGACCTCAGTGCTATACCTTGTGAAAAGCTTTTTATACGACAAGGGATACAACCTATTATTCATCTGAGTCTCTCAAGAGATGCTGATGAAGCATTAGTAAGATACGAAAGGATATCACGAGTGTATTTTCCTTTGCAAAGCCATACTAATGGTGAGAAAAAAGACAATATATTGAAAATAGAAAAGGAAACTATTTGAGGCGAGATTCAAAGATGGGAAATGATAGAAGTCATAGAGCGGCAGGACTATGGTTGAAAGGGTTCGAATGGTCACTCTGCTCTGGGTCAGACTGTGCTGATAATGCATGTGTCCAGGAAGCAGTTTTATTTTTTAAGCAAACGGAATAGACGAGCAATCAATGGTGTGAGTTCAGAATTACACCCCTTATCAGAACACGAGGATCGATGCGATTTGCTTCATACGTCTTGGCAGTGTCCAGAGAGAGAATACATTTTTGTACTTTACGAAAAGCTATTATTGGGAGGGATTCGGTCAATGTTCTAATTAGGTTTATGTATTTACTATCGTGATGGGCATTGCGTTGTCTCTTTAAAGACTGACACGCGCGCGCGCGCAGACACACACACACACACACACACACACACACACACAGAGGGAGAGAAGGAGGGGGGGAGAGGTAATAATGTTGTACCGGTCGGGGTTACTAGAAGGTGAGGTAATTCAACTCCTGGTAACGCATGTTGTTTTTATGCTCTTGGTCGACAGTTTCTGCGTTGCTCTCCTGACTAACGGTAGTTCGTCATGTTGGTGTGTGCACGTACTTGCTTCTTCTTGTGTTGCTGGCCGAAACACCTGTCGAGTGAATTCGTCACGTGCTGTATATTGTACCTTTGTATCTGCGCCTTGGCCCCCTGCCTTACGGTATGACTAGGTACATGTACTGCGATTGTACGAATAATATCTCGCCATGCTCTCCCAGTGTTTCGTAACAGCTTATAATGCTGTAGGGCACACGCTGCTTTGGTTTTTATGACTGCACATCACGACACGACTAACCCCGTGAGGACGATGGTGTAACCGCCGGAGTATGACACGTGACCTCTTAAGGGTCACGCCAACATACCTGAGGGTCATATTCTCGTGCGAAAGGGTCGTACCTGATTATTCAAAGGAATAAAAGAAAACGATTAGAAGGAAGAATAATGTGCAGTAAAATGTTAGGCTCTTTAAACTACTGTTCATGACGGCTCCGAGTTACACTAAATGGAATACAGAGTTAAGGAGAATTAGTTCGTAGATAAAGTTGTTATAATTGGCCGGGTAGCTTACACGAGATTGTGGTAGGCGGCACACAAGTCACGCCCTCGCTGCTTATTAGCTCTGCCCCTAAGGTTTAGCAAGGGGGTTGGGTGAGGGTGGAACCATGTGGGAGATAAACTGTTGTTTAATTAATCCGTTGGGTTTGCCTGTTACGACCAGCCAACCATACTCAGTCAGGGGAGGGGTTTTGTTTAGCTCCCATTGCCCCAAGGTTATAAATTGCCCTTAAAAGAGTCCGAGAAGATTTGGGGTAGAAACTTTGATTTTTTTATGTGAGTAATTGAATGAAGGTTGTTTGTTTGTTAGCGTTTTTTATTGTTAGTATGGGTTTCAAGAATCTTGAGCACCTGGTTTAATGTTCAAGATAATGTCGTGAGCATGCGTTATATTGCATTATATTGAGCACCAGGTTTGATGTGTTTAGTACTGTTTTGAGCACCTGGTTTTTTGGAATTGGCTTGAGCGCTTGGTTTTTATTTGGAATTGTCTTGAGCACCTGTTTTGATTGGGAACTCCCTTGAGCACCTGGTTTATTTTAGTAGGAACTGTGCTGAGCACCAGCTGTGATGTGTAAGGAACTGTCCTGAGCACTTGGTTTGATGTATTCGGTACTGTCTGGAGAACACTTGTTTGGACATAATAGGTTCTAATTTCTGTCGGTGAAGGTGCCTTCCTTCGCCATCCCTGTACCTTCACTCCTCGATGCTGATTGCAGTGGCCATTGTTTAATGGGAGCGAGTCAGTAATGCCCAATGTTCCTGGCTTAGTTTTTAGTTCAGACTCGCGCAATCGTTATCACAGTCAAGTTGCAGACCCAAGGTTCTGCCATCAATTAGGGTACGCTAAATTTACATACATAGTCTTTTTTATCACTATGGAGGCAGAGTGATAGCAGGGTGCAGGGTTGCAGGCACGGGGCACTCCAGGCCATCTGCCACAGCCTATGATGAGCAGGAGGGGGAAGGGCTTTTTTTCTAGGATATTACATTATGTCAGCGGTGGGTTCGAGCTGATTAGCTTCAGAACGAGGGCCGCGGGTAGAGGGAAGTCACTGACACCCCTGGAATGTTGGCGGCACAAGGGAAAGGGTGGGCGGTTGTGTGTGTGTGTGTGTGTGTGCCGGTCATGTTGATTGTGGTGTTCGTAATGGTGATCAGGTATGCTAACCCTTGTATGTGATGGTGGTAGAGAGTTTGTATTTCTGTCCTGTGAGTGAGTCTACGTTCAACCCTTGTTGGTCTTCCACCCGCTTTATGAAGACTTTATTGTTTTAAAACGGGAGTTTACCGAAGCTGTTTAGTGAATGAATAATTCCACTGGTGAATCGAACCACTGTAAATAAACCCCAGGATAAAGATATGCTTAATGTTTAGTGTCCTCCAGACATGCTAAATTAGCGTTAGAAAGAGCCATAATTTCTCAGCGTTACATTTTCGGTGTTAGTTATTTACAAATGAAATACATCATGAAGTGTACGACATATACACATATACACATTCATACTTGCTCGCCTCCATCCATTCCTGACGCCACCCCGCCCCACAGGAAATAGCATCGCCACCCCCTCCGTCAGCAAGGTAGCACCAGGAAACAGACGAAAAGGTCACATTCGCTCATACTCAATCTCTAGCTGTCATATGTAATGCAGCGAAACCACAATTCCCTATCCACATTCAGGCTCCATAGAACTTTTCATAGTTTACCCCAGACGTTTCACATGCCCTGGTTCAGTCCATTGACAGCACGTCGACCCCGGTATACCACATCGTT
>JAYMFT010319399.1:0-10020 GCA_038088735.1 Panulirus argus | reverse complement strand
AATAGCATTGCCAACCCCCGCGCCGGCAAGGTAGCGCCAGGAGACAGATGAAATGGCCACATTCGTTCACACTCAGTTTGTGCTTTGCCAAAGAAGGAACAGAGAAGGGGCCTAGTGAGGATTTTCCCTCTAAGGCCCAGTCCTCTGTTCTTAACGCTCCCTCGCTAACACGGGAAAAGGCGAATATGTATGAAAAAAAATATACTGGATCGCCGTTTTCCACATCATGGACTACCTAATCTTAGTTTTTTTAGAATTATGTAAAAGGAATATTTTATTACAATATTTTAAGTTAGAAAAATTATCAGAAGTACTTTTCTTCTTTTAAACAGGTATTGTTTCATATTTTATAACATTATTTTACTGTGTGTTATTCTTAAGAAATATGATATTCACCAAACAATATTTTGAAAATATATATGAGAATGAATTATCTTGTATATCATATGATTTTTGATCATGCCACATCATAGACTGTATTTTTGCAAATAAAACAATAATATGAGTATGTTTATGATGAATTTGAATTCTGCCAAAGTTTGTGTATTTTCTCTTTTCCCATAATCCAGTGATGCATGTAATAATTTCAGACATTTCAAGAACTTACTTCAAGTCCTACCATATGAAAATTATTATATTTTCTGTATATGTTGAGCCTTCCATTATGCCACCTCATTTTAAAGTCACTAGGCAGAAGTTTCATTCTCAGTTTTTTATACTGAAGGATGCTGTCTTGTATTCCATAAGCAATTCAAAGCAATACACTTTAGTTGTTTAGCTGTTCATGTATATGTACATAAATTGAGACATACCCAGCTGTGTTGTATGACATTTTCTGAAGGAGTACTACCTTGATTACATAAAATATAGGGGTTAGATGTGTGAAGTATGATTGTGAATCTGAATTATGTTTTATGTAATTAATGGCTTATATAATCTTTAGGATCTTAAGGTTACAGATGATTCTTGTTGTCTGTCTGTAGCCAATGTGAAGATGTGTATCCATATGTATGTGTATCTGTGTGAGGTACATTTATGTCTGTATCTTTACCATGGTTCAGTAGTAGATGGACATGATATATCAATGAGTAGGTAGGCAGCCACCGACCAGGAAGGTATATTACTGGTGCTACCCACTGGGGTATTGGGAGGGTCAGTGACTGCTGCATAGCTGTCTTTTCTTTCTACCTCACCCTCACATGGACTGCTTGCATTGTCTTCATACATACAACCTCTCCTTGTCTCACAAAACATTTGACAAACACGTAACTCACACAACTTATTCTTTTTGGCAAAATGGTAGCAGCAATATATAGAAGTAGTAGGTAGAAACATGTAGCTTGGAGCATTAGGTAGAAATGGTAGGCTGAAACATTAGGTTGACACATTTGGTAATAGTTCTTGTTGGGAACATAAGCAAGGAGCCTCTGAAAACTCTTCGTTAGAGTTGCCCTGTCAGGGCCCACAAAGGGTGAAGCACAAAAGGCTAAGAAGAGGCACTGGAGTTCACCAGTTATGTTTTGGAAATTAAATGTTTGAGGATAGTATGTGCTGTGAAGGAGAATAGGTTGAGTAAGAAATTGTTGGCTTAGTGAGAAGTACGGTAGTAAGAAGAGAGTAGTAAGAGAGCTGTGGCGGGGTTGATGGAATTGTTTGGACATATGGATAAGATGCTTGAAGAGAGGCTGCCTGAGCAAATGCATTTCAGAAGTGAAGGGGACATGGAAAATTGGGAGACTGGATTTGAGAGGGAAGGATGGAGTGGTAGATGCCTTGGATTATCGGGGCCTGAGCATGTACTTGGGTGTGCGGTGTGCATAGAATAGAGTGAATTGGATGTGATATACAAGGGGTGAATTGGATGTGGTATGCAAGGTGTGACATGCTGTTGGTGGACTGAACCAGGGCACTTAAAGCAGTCAGGGTTAACCAAGGAAAAGTCTGTAGGGCCTGATTGTGAATAGGGGGCCTTGTTTTCAGTGCGTTAGACATGACAGCCAGAGAGTGCAGGTGTGCAAGTGAGGCCGTACTTCGTCTGTTTGTGGAGCTACCTCACTATCCATAATACACCAAACAAGCATCAATAAAGAATAATAGATTGATAAAGCAAAAGTTATTTTGCAGGTTTTCTATCAAAAGTACTTGCAAGCTAAGATACATTAGTATACCTGTGCATGAAACATTCAGACAGTTCAGGATACCTCAATGTACTTATGCATGAAACATTGACACATGCCAGGGCACTTCAGTGTACCTGTGCATGATAGTTATACAACCCTGGGTAACTCAGTGCATTTGTGCTTAAAATTCAAACTAGGGGTACCTGTGCTTGAGTCGGGTACAGTGTACCTATGGATGAGTCAGGTACATATGGTTACAGTGTACCTATGGATGAGTCATGCATATCAAGGTACTTTAATGTCTTAGAGTGTGTCCATGCATGTAGTACCCTTGTACATTTGGATGTGTCAGGGAACCTGTTCTTGCCAGTCTTGGTTATCCTAGAAGCGCTCCTGTGTAAGACAGAGCTTCGTCGGGAAGGTCACTTGCAGTGATTCCCCCCCCCCCCCCCACACACACACACACACACACCTTCATCTTGTCGACACGGTAACCCTTACCATGGAATCCGGAGCCCCGGTCAATGTGAGGTACCAGATTAACCCGGAGGGATTAGTTAACCACTGCTGGGTTTAACCATGTGGAGGGGGTTTCATTACCTGTGGTCCAATTTAATGAGGAACTTTACCGTCTCAGGCCTTTTGGTTGATGGTGGGGTCGATCATCCATGATCCTGGTTAATGGAGGGCTTCAGAATCAACGACCTCGGTTAATGAGATTTTGCCTCTTTTCACTGTTCTCTTCGTCTTTCTTAATGAGAGGTAGTTATCTTGTATGCTGAATAGCAGGTACCTTTTAATTTCGTGGGTGACATTTAATGAAGATCTGGTCTTTGTAAGATTCGTTAGGTTGCGGTGGAGGTTAACGTTCGTAACTGCTTCCGTGCTGTATACGAGCGATTACCGTTGCAGTACTGTATCACGTAACTCGTACGTAATGCGAAATATGTGATCATTAACAGGGACGAGAGCAGACATTACCGAAAAGATACAGAGATAATGAAAGGCGTGCAAGGTAGTATAACCTGACTGCATAAAGCCAAGGACTTCAGTTTTCGACGCTTATATTATGTGGCAGAGAATGTAACGTATTTTCAGAGCCGGATTCTGTGGCCTGAGGGGGAGAGAAGGTTAAGATAAAGGAAGGGATATAATAGGAAACTCTGCGTGACGCCGTCTCTATCGTTTCAAATAACTCTGCTCATCCACACGATTGGATTGGATAGTATTCGAAAAGCTTGATCGTTGATTATTCTGTACGTCGAAACACGTATTTGTTGATGTATAACAATGACTACAACTCGAGTCCATGGGCGGGGTAGGTTGGGGCTTTGGACGTATCATGCTTTCAAGCGGCAGGAGACTTGGTTACAGCACGAGCACACACTAACAACGACTGTAGTGGATTTCTATTTCACTTCCTTTTCGTCCGATCATATATTTACGGTTCAGTACGCAGAACAGTAAATGAAACTTATGCTTATGGCATGTAATGGTCCTTACGATTAGCAGCGTGAATGTGTAGAAAATCATTAATGGTATGCATGCCAGTAATGAGTGTAAATATCCAGGAATGACATCGGTCCGCATCCGAGGGCTGTTATACTTCCTGTTGACAGAGAACTAGTACTGTATGGTTTTTTTTTCTGGTACTGGCAGCAGATATATACGTCAGCTGTTTATATCTTTAAGTAATTCTCTGTTAATGGCAAGTTCAACATCATTTTGATTAGCAATAGTTTAGGATTCGTTTGCTGTGTTAGAACAATTGAGATGAATTTTACGGTTCATTCTCAATTTTCCGCTGTGTGGAATTAAGTACAAACGTTGCCGAGGTGTTTAATACAAGCCTGTTGAATTAGAGTGCTGACTCTCGTTCGCATATTGGTGTTAAGACCGTACGAGTTGTACTGCAGCTGCCAGCATAACATGTTAGGCTACCAGGTCCATGGCGGCCATAGGGGGACACTATACCACACATGCGCGCAGCACCAAATCCGCTTCTCACCCACAAGGCCAGGCTACTTCCTATCCCCATCCCAGACAACCCTTCACCCATCCCTAGAGAATGTTTCAGAACAGTGTGTCTGAAGCTTAGAAACAAAAAAATCGTAACAATTTCGGTTTTGTTATATTGTTATGAAAATGTTTTAAACACTGTGACTCGGGAACGAGGATACCCGTGGCATGTTTTCGCCTTTGCAATTAATGTAAAATCCACTGCTTATTTTAATGCGTAAAACATCCTGTCGTATGTGTTTCGTTACGTGTTGGATGTTGAGGATGTCGGCATGGCTGCTCCTCCTCCTTGCATAAGAGAAATTAACATACAAAAGAAACGCTTATTCCTTTTACTTATATTTTTTCCCCCTAAACTGCCACAACTGTTACGTTACAACCCGTAGAAGTAGTAGTATGGCTACTAGACCTGTTACTGCTGCTCCTACCACTGCAACAACTATTACTCTGTTAATTAGATTAAATTTGATATTATAATGAGCAAAGCTCCTTTTATTTCATATATCGCCAGAGAGAGCGGAAGGTGAGTGACAAGCATCCAGAGAAACGCCCATAGCCTGAACTGTCAAGGACTACTACAGTCATAGTATGAAATGTCAAGGGCTGTCATAGCCAGTCTGGACTGTCAAGGTTTGACACACAGCCACAGCATGAACTGTCAAGGTAAGTGCTGTCGATATTTGTTGTAGGTTCGGACACGGAAATGTGAAGGTGTCAGAGTATTATGAAAGGACTGTTAGGGATTGAGAGAGATGTTACGGACTAGACTGTTTATTGTCTGAAGGGTCAAGGTAAGGACTTTCAACATTTCCGTTGCAGAGAATGGACTGAGGGTGTGACGTTATCAGTATTAAAGCCTAAGATCTTCAGGTGCTGAACTGTTACGATAAGGTGCTTTGCCGCTGTAAGTACTCCAGCCTTCAGCGCCAGATTGTCATGGCGGTCATAGGTTAGTGATAAAAGGACTATCATTGCAGACTTTTGTACAAGATTGTAGAGATCTTCTAAGGGTACAGCCGTATTGTTCTAGACAATGAGTGATTCGTACAATCATGAATTATTGTAAATATTGTGCTGCAGTTGAGCGGACGAGTACGGACACTATATTTTTCATGGGTAAGTAAAGTGTTGTCAGCTGTAATTATGTAACGGCGAGGAGCCACTTGGAGACATTTCAGGGTGTTAACATTTTTTTTTTACATTCTGACGGGAGGGTTACCTCACGCGAGGGGTTGTAGTCGTGTTCAGGTTAATTCATGAGCGCGTTTTTCAAGGGGTACAGAGTCAGTCTTCGTAACTTAAGAGGTTAGATCGTCGTTCTCAAAGGGGTTTAATCGTCGTGCCCAAGGATTAAATCGCCGTACTCATGGCGTTAAGTCATGGTACTCTTAAACTTGAAGAGTCGTTCTTAAGTAAAACCGTCGTTGTTTTAAAGGACTCGGTTGTATCCCAAAAAAGGGGCAAAAAATCGTCGCCCTGGAAGGGTTAAGCCGTCGCACAGAAGGGTTTAGACGACCAGATGCGCTTGGGAGAATTTTCGAGATGGTCGGGAGTAGGGAACTTTCTAGAAGGTCTCCTTGACCCGTTGAGGGAGGAAGCGACGGTTGGCGCCAGTAACAAAACTTTCATGTTTACCCTTGCAGGCTTGCAAACCCACCTACCCAACCCCCCGGGGTGCAAGCAAGCAAGCAGCAACCACTCGGGGTAAGTTACGCTGTGTTAACAAGGCGAGTTAGAGTCAATAGAGCTAATTTAGGGTTGTGTGTGTGTCTGTGTAGTGGTGAGGTTGGGAGTGTTGGAGACGATAGTGGTGGTGCTGGTGACGAGGATAATAGCATAACTAATCACCTGTTGTTGGCCTCACCTCCCACACCAGGTTGTTATCGATCATACAGACCAGGGGGTACATGACGGGGCCGGACCCGGCTCGTCTTGCCGTTCCTTGCTATCGGGGACACCGGGAGACCCTGCCTTTCCTGTTACGTTAAACACCAGTATTCAAACTTTATTTTTTTTTTCTGCTCTAATTCCTTGAGCAAGACAGTACGATCCTTGGGTATATTGGTGTATGTGTGTGACCTTTTGACCTGACCTGCATCATACGTGAGAGTCGTGCTTTTCACTCCGAGAATCTCATTGTCGTGCTCAAGGGTCGCATTGTCGTACTTTGGGAGGTTTTGTCCGTGGTGATATGAAATGGACGGGGTGGTTGTGATGATGGTAGTACGGAGCTTTGTGGTTGTGGTGATTTGTGTGGCGGTTGGTAGAGTCATTTTAGTGGTGGTACGGTTGTTGTGGCTGTGGTGGTGGCGTGGTAGCTGCGGTGGTAGTGGGGAGTGGTCCACCACAGCCAGGCCTCAAACGCCTGTTATTGTGTGATAGTATTGTTGTAGTCGGAGTGAGGCCGATTGTCATTCGCGATAACCCGGTGGGGCTCCGGTTACGGGCGGGAGATGCTCGGGGGAATCACGATACTGGTGACTAGACTGCTTGGGACCGGGATGTGGCCCCAGTCAGTACCAGGAAGACGCTGGCGTTCCCGTACTAGAGCAACAACGCCATTTACTATAACTGGTAATTTTGAACTCGGAAAAGTTAGGCTAGGTTTAGTTTTTAGTTTTAATCTTTTTTTCTCTCTCTCCTTTTTAAGGTTCAGTCAGATGAGGGAATTTGGTTTGTGATTACACGATTGGTTAGGTTAGGTTAGGTTTGGTGTAAGAATGTGGAAATGGCGTGCATAAATCACGCAAAGTAGGGCTGCATTCTTTTCAAGATAGGTCAGAAAAAAAAGAAAGATAACTCTTCATCTTGGGGGATAAAAACACTACGGAGCACAGCGGTACGACCATAATTAAGCACAGGCGGTACGACCCAGTAATAGCCTAGTCGTAACCTGTTTCCATCAAGGTCGGGCCCCTTCACACATGCTACGTATACAGACCACCATCATGTTGGAAGGTCGTACTGTCGTGCTTATGGAGGGGAGTGGGGAGTCGTAATGTGCTGAGTGGTCGTACTGTTGTGCTCTAAGGTCTGTGTGTGTGTGCCCCAGGTACAAGATCTTCGGGAACTTTCTCTCTCTCTCTCTCTCTCTCTCTCTCTCTCTCGTGGGGCAAGGCTAGCCACACACCCCACCACTACCACCACCACCCGGGAAGCATTTCTCTCTCCATATTCCGCTGCATCTTGAATGTTCTCAGTTTACCAGGATTATTTCATTTTATCCCACCTGAATTTATTTGCCCTTTTGTCGTCTTCATCTGAACTGAGTTTCCCTTTTTCTATTCATGTCGTTTCGTCTTGCATTAGTTAGTCGTCTTCTTGCTTTCACTTTTCCATTTTTTTCCCCGAATGTTGCTTCCAGTTTAATAATCTCACCACCTGTTCTGGATCTGTACTTCCTCATATTCTAGTTATTCGAGTCTGTGAAAACCCCATTTATCCTATTCTTTCGGTTAGAAGAGATATAATGATAATAATAATAATAATAATAATAATGCATGGAGAGTTGCGGGTTGATATGATACTTCGGGACTGGTTTCATCTTGGTTTATTAATTTCCTCTTGTTTGTTAAATGTCGCTCTAGGAAAGCATAATCAAAGAATGCAGTGGAATACAAAGGAATTCAGGCAGCAACAGACCACTGGGTGCTTACGAGCCTGTTTGTGATAGTGTAAGATATCAGAAACTCGCATAATAGTATGGTAAATGTTAAAAGGCATACACAGATAATTCAAAGAGAATAATAACTTTCAAATTCCTGTTGTGTGTATAATGCAGGTGTATTATACATCGATTTGAACGCGCGCTATGCTGAATGTCGGCCACATTGAACGTGCATCGATGTATCTTTGAGTTTATGATATCGTTTGAGGTTGTAATATGGCGGCGTATTTCAGGGTGTTGTGTCTGGTCCTGTACTGTGTGGCCAGGTTGTCCCTGAGGGTCCCGACCTTGGGACTGACGTCAGTAAGTCCCGTGGTTCCGTTTTTTGCTGAACCAACCAACACTGCAGTGGATCCCACCGGCCATGTTCCATTGATTTTCATCCTATTCTCTCCTCCTTGAGTTTGTTTAATGAGCTTAAAGTCGTGAATCTATGGAGGTTGGATTGGACTTCGCCGTGTTCTCTTTCGACATGTGTTATGGAGACCATGAATATAATTGACCACGGTTAGAACAATGGAAGAACAGTGGGGAGCAGTGGAATCACGTATGTTTTGTATAAGTCGTTAATTATTTAAAGTCTCTGTATCATGATTTCAAAACGAGGACTTCTGCGTCCATCAGAATGATGAATTTTGATCATTTCAGACAACTGCGGGAAGATGTATTCTAGAATTTTCTACTTTTCCCACCGTTGGGCAAGGGCTGTGGGGGCGCCCACCCACCATACTGGTCCTCACCGCAGGAACAGGTAACTGGTAATATGAATATAACCGCAGAAGCACACACTTGTACCCGGCTAGTCGCTCCCTGGTAATCCCGCAGGACAGGTAGGCCAGGGCACGGCAGCCTGGCCCTAACTAGTTGTGATTGTGGCGTAGCATTTTTGCCATACTAGGAGTGGGCTATCCTTGTACCTGTAGTTTCTTAGGTATCAGAATATTTTCTTTTTAATTGCATAAGCTGTCTGTCTGAGTGTAGGACTAGTTTTTTTTTTTCTTTTTTTTTTTACAGTAAGCCAACCCGCACGAGTTCGTCAGTTTTCACTTGAAAGCGATATTTTTTTATCATCTACAGCTTGATTATCTACTTTTTTTCATGCTTTTCGTAAATTAATTGTCATGACCTCCCCTACATCTCACTTAAATGGAGCCATATCTGTAAATTACATCCTTGCCTCATTCTAACTTACCTTTCGATCAGCTCTGCTAATTAGTGTTTTTTTTTAGGTTCAGCAGAGACGTACGTACTTAACTTTCTTGATTTTAGTGAAGGGAGGTCACGGTAGTTAATGCACGTGAAGGTATTAAAGTCTCACGGAAAAAAATGAATATGGACAGAGGTTGGACGTCACCTAAATCAGCACCTACGGTCCTTTTAAATGTGTTTCCTTTTTCCTACTTGCATCACGGACGCTCATATCCTGCGCTAACTGATTTTAAGTGTAGTTAGTATATGGGGGAAGTGCCTACCTGATCCATGCAACACAGATTTTCCCTGTGGCGTCTTTGGCCTTTGTTTTTTTTTTTTACTATCACCATTTCATACCCAGAGCGTTTATCTTATCTAAACCTGGTACCCACCTGTCCGAAGCTCGCGTTGTTATCTATTACTCATGTTTTCCATAGTATTTACATACTTGTCATTATGAATTTCGTGCGCTCATTTTACTCATATACATGAGTCATTTTTTTTAGGCAAACGTTGGAATGGGCTTCACTCATATGCCGTTAATTAAACGCCCAATTTAAATCATCAGGACATTCCAGAGCCCATGAGTAATACTGTGACTCATTACCACGTAAAGCTTTCATACAAATGATGAATTTACATCCCTGTTAAGTGTGTATCTTAACTTTCGTGCTGAGTCTCCTATCAGCGCCGGTGGCGCGACGCCTCCCTTCCAGATAAGCTTTAATGAGGCAACATGGCCGCCCAAGCTTCCCTAAACTTAACGTACTCGGCTCAGAACTACAGCAGCCGCGGAGTTCAGAATTTGCTGGAAGGTGATAAATGATCCGGCTGTTTCAGTCGTTTGTACCGAAGGCAGCTTGGCTGGAAATGCCGTTGAGAATGAGTTAAATTATTAGTTGGTATGGTTAAGCTTGGGAAAGTTTTCGTATGGCATTTTAGTGCTGAAAGGGTTCTTGAAAATACACCGTAATATATATATATATATATATATATATATATATATATATATATATATTCTGG
>JAYMFT010319388.1:0-10020 GCA_038088735.1 Panulirus argus | reverse complement strand
GAGAGAGAGAGAGAGAGAGAGAGAGAGAGAGAGAGAGAGAGAGAGAGAGAGAACTGTGGTAGACGTTGCCTGATTACCACCTTTTATTCATGGCAGACGGGGTGAGGAAGGAGGAGGAGGAGGAGGAGGAGGTGGAGGTGGGAGGCGAGAGAGAGGAGTTATAGGATAGCCTTCTAGCGTGTTTGGCGAGGACAGCACCTGAGTCATCATCACCTGTGGACGGTACTGGCGGTGGTGTGTGTGTGTGTGTGTTGGGAGCTTCTGGCATGGCTAATGAAGCGCCTCTCACGCCATGTTATGTGGCCTCGGTTCTGCTCGAGGTGGTGTTGGGCGTCTGACGTAATAATACAGAAGGCACCTCTGTAATACACTTCCTACTCACACTTATCCTACTAGGCGTTATGTTAAGGCGCCATCTACTGATGTATCCAAGTCTCGTTTGAAAGGAACCAACCCCCACAACCTTCATCTTATATCTCCCTCCTCGCTGTTGTGTACACTTCTGGACAGTTTTTCCTCGTAATGAAGAGGAAGCATATTATATACTAATAGATGAGCAAGACTCTCGCGGTTACGTTGTTACCAAAGGAAAGGATTCGTGATTGCACACACACAAGAAAGGAGCCACAGGCTAAAACGTTGCCAAGGAACAGATATATGACTCTAGCTGTTAACTTTATGAACCGATGGGATGAACTATAGGAAAATGATATAGTCTTTGGGACGGAACAGAGGAGTTCAGACTAATAGGACAACTTCGTGATGAACACGGTGTTAACCTCGTACACCTTGGAATCTTTTGACGCTTTCGGAAGTAATCATAAGAGTAAAAGCTGAAAAGAAATAGTAGAGAAATTTAAATATGACCGTAATATAATCGTTCTCACGTGTGTGGAATAAACATGTCCTACTCTGCAAGTGCCCGGAGCACAGAGGAGGTTGGAAAATGTGCAAAATTCCTTTTCAGTATGATTTATTTTGAAGGATGTTTCCAGCTCTGATAAAGGAAAAATGCAGCTGACTTGATTTGTTTTTTCTACAAAGAAAACATTTGTTTCATGTTACCTCCAAAACGGAATTCGCAATGAGAAATCAGAAACTGACGAAAATTTGGAATTCTGAGAGAATACATCAGACGAGGGAACAAAGGGAGCGAGTGAGGAGGAGAGGCTGTCTATATGATAAAGTGATAGGGAGAGAAATAGAAGGGTGCATTGGCAAGGAATAAAAAGAGGCAAAGCAAATAAGTGCAATCTGTTAGGAAGAAGGGATGGAGCAAGGGCAGATGATGTTAGAGTTGAGCAGAGGCAGTGAGTGCAGACTGCATATACAGGGCAGAAGACTTATACATGTGTATGTGTGTGCATGTGTGTGGATGGCTGCACTGAAGAGATGACATTGTCTTCAATATTACAATGGCCATGTGATTCCCGTCCTGATGTACAACGCCCCTCGAATATTCCCTTCAGTATTCCGGTGTTTATCTGGGCCGTTGCCGTTCGGAGAGAGAATGGTGGTGGAGGCTTCTTCTCCAGTATTTATGAGGCGACGGGGACGTGGTGGTGGTGGTGGTGGTGGTGGTGCGGCCGTAGGTATGTGAAATGTGGCCGTCCAGCTAAGTTGTGTGGCGGACCTCGACAGACGGGAAGCTCAGCCGTCGACTCGTGCAGCGAGGCAATAATTTGCGAAACAGAGAATCTCCCCAGAGATAAGATATTTCTCACGATTATTGCTGTGGCTCTCACGAATTCTACCGATTCCAGACAACAAAGATGGACTTCTCTCTTTTTCTGGGAACGAAGCCATAGAGGGACGATAGTTGGCGGTGAGGACACAGTTAATGGTGAGGAGCCGGATTGGTGATTACGAAACTAGTGATTATAACTGGTAATGAACACAGTTGGCCAGTGATGAGGTCTAAACTGGTGGTCGTTATCTTCATAGTGATGCTGACATGGTTATTTGTCAGGAGCAGACTGATGAGGAGGACCTGGTTAGCAGATATTAGAAGGATGGTAGTGAGAACTTAGCCAAAAACAAGGACCTGTCCGGTAGTTAAGACCTGGGTGATTAATAAGACTCGAGCTGATCATAAGGACCTGGCAAGTGATGAGAATCAGTTGAGGAACCTTGCGGGAGATGAGGACTTGACTGGTATCAAAAGCTGAGCTGTTGTTATTGACCTAATGTTGGTGATGACGTGGGAGGAGATAGACTCCATTGGTGGGACCTGACCTATAGTTACGCCCTGGCCGGTGGCGAATGTGTTTATCCAATCCATCAATACACAAAGAGCTAACACTTTTCCCAGAGTTCAAATACTCTGAGACGGTTTCAGTTTTTCTTCGTGAGATCTTGGGGCGTGCTGGCCATCAGCTCCTGATGGGGGTAGGACGTCTCTCCGAAGTGGTCCATCGTCGTAATTTTACTTCGACCCGTCACAAGCCTGCCGGTCCTGCTGGAGTGTAGCCGCTCCTGGTGATAACGTCCTCGGGCAGCGTTCCCGCCAGGCCATCATTCTTCTGTCGCCTCGGCTCCATGATGGTCTTCCGCTGCACAGTTGACACGACCCGGGTTCAGCGGCTGGTGGCTGGGTTGACTGGCATCGATCACGACGCCTGGTCCCTCTCCAGGCCCGATGGCGATTTAGATGGAATGGCGCCAGTCATGCTGGTGAGCCTCCCTTTCATTACCCAAGGTGGCCAGCCAGTCGTCTTTGCTAATGACCAGTTCCCAGAGGCGTCCATTATCACTGTGGGCGGGAGAGGCGAGCGCCAGCCAAGAGGCCATCATCAAAGTCCTTCATTAGGAAGAGCGGAGGCGCCTCCATCCTTCGATCTTCCCACAGTCTCGACCCCGTGTCGGGGTTCGGGCTCCTCCATATCCTTCGCTGCTCAAGGACGACGATCACACAGCTTTCAGTCCGATAATCTTATATGGGCGTTGAACGAGTGAATATATACGTCTCGTCAGTCAGGTGTCTTGTGGTGGGTAATCAAGTCATTCATGTAACTTAGCTTTTTCCATGAGTAGTGTAGATGCCAATAGAAGATAAGGAGGCAGAAGAGTCACATAACCAGAAACCGCAGACACAAAAATGAAATGTCAAAGGGGAGAATGAAAGGGAAATATAGGAACAGGATACCTGGATTGAGCAATCAGCTGCTGGATGTACTTATGTGTATATCTGAAAACAACATATCAGTTTTCACATAGGGACACAAGATGTAAGGAATAAAATAGGAACTGAATGATAAGCGGAGAAGATGCCAGAGAGATGGATGCACATCTTCCCGACCTTCACCACTCTAAAGGTCTGTGACCGATGACCAGCCATGTGTTGCAAAAGGAGAGAAGACATAAGGAGAATGGGTGGGGAATTGGTTGCCCCTCTGCATCGTCAGAGAGGTCGAAGTCTTTCATCCCATGCGCCTCTCGTACCTAATGATGTGCGTCGTCTAAAGGTGATGTTGAAACTTCAAAGATGTGTATAACGTTAGGCTACTGGTGGAATGGATCCCCGCCATGGATGATCTCTCTCTCTTCTCTCTCTCTCTCTCTCTCTCTCGGGTTTGGTTCCGATGGAGTTTACATTCCGGACGCTTAGCCGTGTTCAGTAATAACACGCTGGGACCTCAGGATGTCAAGGGCGTAACATAATGTTTACATTAGAGCCATCTACCCCTGACCCAGCTGGTGCCACAGTGGTAACGTGGCGCCCGAGTTGCCACACCTACAGTGGCTACCACTCATGTACACACGCACCCACCTCCTGCATTGACTCTGTGATGTCCGTTCCTGATCAACACAAAGGTTCCTCTGGGGTACACTGTGTTGTACCATCGTGATATGTTGTGGTTATAGCTAAGTAATCCTGCCTGATCCTCCGCTGACGACTCCCCACTGCTGGTCCTCCGGCAAAGAGGGAGCCTACTGGCTGCACAGGAGAGGATCACACGCTGATTGGCCCCTGAGCCTGGACGGTCCTGCGGGATCACAGGACCGTTTATGGCATCGCCGCTGGAGACGCTCTGAGCAACTCCAGCTGCCGAAGGTTTCATTTGGGACTCCTGGACGATCTCTCATTCTGGTGTTGATTGAGGTACTTCTAAGAAGCCTGGATGTAGACACTAACATCCTTGATATCTCACAGGCATACGTCCACAAATCATCATAAATCAGAATGTCTCCCGACATTTCAGGATGCACTTATGTTCTAGATTTGCTCCCTTTGTATCATGGCAGGAGAGAGAACCCTGGATAGGATTCCTTCGACACCAGCTTGACAACAGGACGGAAAGCGACTCCCTCTCTAGCGGCTACGGCACCTCACCGTCCATCACTCACTCGCTCGCTGGCAAACAATTGTACTGAAGCCTTCGGGTCCATCTTCCCTCCCTTGACCTCATTCTGCAATAAACTTCCTCATCTAACTTTTCTGTCGTTCGTTGTGGGTAGGAACTCGAAGGTTCATGTCTGAATCAAGGCGCTGAAAGCTTCCAAAAGAATATTATAAATTCCCAAAGGCATATAACATCATCTCTGACACGCTAATTACGCAGGGCGCAATGAATGATACGAAAGGTCGTCATTTCAATGCTTTTCTCATAGAGTTTTGAAATTTACATGACCAACATAGCCACTCACATACATTATACATTTATATAAACTGTTGATCGTACATACATCAGGTAAATTCAACGTCAATTCTAGTCTATGAACGTCAATATTTCTGTTCAGCGAGATAATTACAGCCACCATATCTCGTCTCTTCGATCAGGATCCGAGAGACTGAACATCAGGAGGTCTTAAACGTTACCATTCACGTCGGAAACCTAACTTAGGGTGATGATGCCAGTAATCGCGGGAGCTCAAGCGCTCGGAGCTCATTATCTCGTGTATCTGGGAAGACAAAGCCGTCTAACTGCAGAGCCTCTCCGTGTTGCCCAAGACTGACTCCAATGTTGCCCTCAGACGCTAATAACTCCGGGTAGAGAGAGAGAGAGTAATTGCTATACGTAAACATCCAATGACTGACAGCCAGTATCATGCAGGTGAAGTGCTCTTTGGGTCGTTAGTAAGGTAAAAAGTTGCGAGAGAGAGAGACAGACAGACAGAGAGAGCAACGGCTCTTGCGACAGCCCACGGCAGTTGCCTCGGTGTCCCACGCAACATAAAATATTCCTCAGAACGATACACAACACATCGCACGGCCAGCCTTCGATAGGGTCAAACGGCTGGCGCCAAGAGGAAAAGTCGACTGAAGAAAATGACAGAAAAAATATTGACTCTTATGAAGACTACAGTTCTTTAGCCTGAGAAATTGTGGACAGAAGACAGCACCTAAAAAGTGAAGCATGAAGAACTTAGGAAGTACTGAAAAGAGGTAAGATACACGTGCATAGGGACTGAGGAAAGTGAATGACGATAGAGTTGTGAGATTTACGATTATTTTGGCCGAGGAAGGAAGATGGTTGAGGAGGAATAGATCAGATCACTGACTCCATCGGTTCTGACTGGTTGCAATTCACTTTACATCATTTTACATATTCCTGTATAACATCAGGATTAAGTGTGAAACAGAGATTCTAATTTCGAGTATTGGAGATCTACTGGTAAGTAGAGGATGTAGACTCGACATGAATGTTGTAGTTTGAAAGTAATTAGCTGAGAGTGATGGAGAAAATGGTAAAACTAAGAGTAGTTCGTCTGAATAGCGATGATTATGAAATGTAGATAACATGCTTACACAACTGGCTATTCAATTGCCCTTTACGTACAACCTAGAGCCATTCGACTGCCGAGGAAATACGCGGAAATTATTAACATGAGGAAATACTTTGGTCTATGACCGGGGAAATCGCTTCCCATCCCACGGGCTATGAAAACGCCACTAACATATTTTACGAGATATAATGATCACGTCCGTGAAGAACAGTGAGTGATACTGTTAGTCAAACCGTCGTCAGAAGAATGGGAAATGATTAATGTGGAACTGAATTGCATCTATATATATATATACATTTCAGTGATGTCTTCCATGAGGAAGATTATCATCTGTCGAGAGTATGAGGACGAATTGCAAATAAGGAGCAGAGAGAAACGACACAAGAAGTGATCTGAAATGAAAGTCATTGGCAAAGACTTCTCTCGATACCCTGAAGGCATTCATAATAGGGGTAACGCAAATATATATATATATGTAAACGGTTCACTATGTGTTTATTCCAAGTGAGTAATTGATCTATTTTCAGTCACCTGTTGCTGGCGGGATACAGAATCCTCTGTATTCAAACCCACCACGTCCTTTGGATCCGGATTTCCCCTTTTGAGATACCTCGCCAACACTGTCTTTGATGTAATTTACCACACGCTCATTCGTTTCCCCTCCGATTCGTAGATATGAAGCCCACACGCCTTACATAGCCGCGCGAATTGAAATACGAGTGACGCGAAATGTTCATAATAGAGTGAAAGAAGGACTGGAACTTTCTCTGGCTTGAGGGAGGAAAAGCATCTTCTTTTCTTCTGTGCAACATCTTGGCCAGAGGAGGCTTTTTACCAACGCTACTGCCATGACTGAGTCTCCTCTCACGGCTGTACAATTCTTTGCTGACGACTGCAAGAATTGTCATTGACTCCGTGAACGATAGCCTGGGCCCCTGACACTAATCCCTGACAGACAATGACGATGGGACATTAAACATAATACCGAGTCTCCCGAACTTTGGGACAAAATCGTTATATAGACAAACTGTCATAAATCACGAACTTGTGTCTATTAAAAAGTTACCAAATAGTCAAAGTTGCTGGGTCATGACATGCCATGTGATGGCATGGCAAGTGATGGAATGACAGGTGATGACATGCCAGTTGATGGCATGACAGGTGATGGTAGGTGATGGCATGACAGGTGATTACAGGTGATGGCATGACAGGTGATGGCACGACAGGTGATGGCATGCCAGGTTATGACAAGAAGCATAACGATAAAACCTGAAAAAGATTCACTCCTAACCTGATCTTTGATAGGGTGGGCTCTCAGGCTTCCATCACAGGATTATCACTTTTTATGAGGAAAAGTCTATTGCCTCTCATCTGGGGGATGAGGAGGAGAATTTTCGGACATAAAGCTTCTTTCTGATTCTCTTAGGAGAGAGAGAGAGAGAGAGAGAGAGAGAGAGAGAGAGAGAGAGAGAGATTGCTCGTTGGGAAAGATAATGTGATCATCGCCCACAAGTCTCACTGGAACGGAGTCCATGAAACTTTTATACGTGAACCTCGGGAGATCCTGGCAAAGTAGTCAGATAACTGGAACCTTCAAACACACTCAGAACGCAAGGATTTCCAACGCACTCGGGATACAGTTAGTTAAGGGCCCTTCAGCACCCTTAGGTCATAGTCAGGTACTTCCGAAACACTCGGAAGACCGTGGGAGATCCCTCAACACATCCGCTGGCTGCACGAGAACCTCCCAAGGCACTCGGGACAGTTTTAGGGCCTTAGGACACATTCAGAGAAGAGTTAAGGACTTCCAGAGATCCTGTAGGACATCCGCTGATGGTAAAGAGGGGCTCTAGCACATCCGGGAGAATGTAAAGGAAAACTCTCAGCACAGTAAGAAGATGGAGATGACTGCAGCGGACTCCTTCACGCCGAGATGACGATGAGGGAGTCTCCAGCACGCTAAAAAAAAGGAAAAAAAAAAGCGAAGGAACCAACGCTACCCCGCAACACGGTGGGAGAGAAAAAGGGAAGGGACGTGGTGACGATGGAGAAGATGGAGCGGTTTACTTTACCGGAGAGTACGACAAGAACTTTTTGCCACAGAGAGCAGGGGACTTGCTCCTGACTTGACGCACGCTGGCTTCGTCCTCGCGCGTTATGTGAGGCATCTACAGAGATGACAGTGCCTTTTGGGAAACGCGCATCAACATGGCAAACACCTCCGCTAGCAATGCCTTATTGCACGTAATCAAAAACACTGATAACAGTACGGGACCCCCACAAACACAACACTAACAGCAATACCTTACTACCAAACAATTGCACCTCCACGTCGCTACAACTCAAGTCAGCAACTCAGTTTCCCACGCCCAGAACGCTGCTCGCAGCAACACCACCTGCCTCATTTGCCTCATTAAACAACCAGCATCACCTGACGACGTCTTCATCAGTGACCTCTCGTTCTCTTCGAAAGCTGAGAGACCTCATGGTTGGAAGAATGCCGGTTGTCAGTGTTGGAAGGATGATCGGTTCTCACTGTTGGAAAAGTAACAGGTCTCATTGTTGGAAGAATGCCAGTTTTCACTGCTGGACGAGTTTTTGTTCCCAGTGTTGGAAGAGTCCCAGGTCCTACCGTTGGAAGAGCTTGAGTGCCTCACTGTTGGAACAGTGCCATCTCTCACCACTGGGAGAGTGCCAGGCCCCGCCATTAGAACAGTACCAGCTCTCACAATCAAAAGCGTCAACTCTCACTGGTAGAAAAGTGAGATCTTCTACTCTCGGAAGATCTTGTCATGCAACGAATCGTTTTGGCAAAGAAAAGTCAGCAAGCCTCTCTGATACTGAGTAATTTCAACTATTGTGATTAATATTCTTTATCCAAAGAACATATCTGACGTAAAAAATCAGACGTAATGCACTCCAAAATATTTACAAGAGAAATTATCATTTTCTCCAGAGCTAAAGCAACCACAGTTTTGAGAGATATGATAGTCTTGATTTGTGTCTACTGTGCATTTATATGTAATCGTAAATCGTGATTACTATTTGTGTGTTACGGGGAAAGTGTTTCACACTCGTGTTGCTTAGTCTCTTATCCTTGTATATTTGGAACACGCTCTTACTCCTACAGGATATGAGATCACTATTGGAGATGCGCTCGTGTGTGTGTGTGTGTGTGTGTGTAAGATTATGCAGATGGTTGTTTTCACTCCCAGATTACCACTTGAGAACCCACAGTAGCTGCTCCGAGAAGGGAGGCTCAGTAGTAAAGCCCTACTTCCTTATAGAAGTCAACACTTTACCCAGTTCTTCGCGTAGTGAAACTAAACCAGTGTCACCTCGGTAATGTATGAGTTTAGAAAGGAGACGATCGACTGTCAAGGCACAAAATTGATGTGTTTGAAGCATGGATACGGTGAAGGGGAGAATGAAATTGACTGACCATCGAGTGTACAGTAGCGAGGGGAGAAGGAGAGGATATTAGGGCCAGCCTCGTTTCCTGGTGACTGGGGTCCCGACGAGAGAGGAAAAAAAAAAAAGAGTGCCATATTCCTGCACTAGAGGGGACATCTGGACGCAGTAAAGTCAGGCGTTCATTACAGAACCAAGAAAGCTTTCCTTAAGCGTCCACAAAGGAAGGGAGGAGACGGACTAGCTGTCGATATGCCCGTTGTATGGAAGCAGATACCGAGGACGATTCTGATTCTGTGGGCAATCACAGCAGCTGATCTTATTTGCCTTATTTTTTCTATAGCCAGAATGGCCTTGAGGCCGTATTTTTCGGTCACAGTCATTCCTTCTCCGGGTTACTCTGGCTGGTAACTCACCGGGCGTGTCCGTAGCTCTTCGTGCGTATAGTGGTGTATGTTGAGCTTAAGGTCCTGTTGGTATGTGACGACTGGGACTTTACTGTGGTGGGGAGAATCGCGGAGTGGGTGGCTTACGTGACGCTTACGGCGGGCGGAAATATCACCCAAAAGGTCTGGTCCTTGGTCAGAGTGCTGACGACCTTGGTCTCTGACGCTTAGCTGGACCAGGGAGTAAAATGGCCAGTTCCTGAAGCCCACATTAACCTGCTGGCGCCATACGCCACTGATTTATGACCGGTACAGACAGAGACAGACGGACAGAAGCCACCATGCGCCCTACATTTCTGAGGCGTGATGAGGGCCAATAAAGCCGGCGCTGATGATTTCGTCAGAGTTTTCCCGTCTCATCAAACACTCCAGCGTTGAGGAACCCTATCATCACACTCTCAACACGCGTCGCTCTGAAAAGAACAGTTTCAATTTC
>JAYMFT010319377.1:0-10020 GCA_038088735.1 Panulirus argus | reverse complement strand
TATATAGCGTTAATGGGATGGCCTTGATTAGGGTCTCAGCTGCCCTTGCCGTCTCAGCTAACACTATATATATATATATATATATATATATATATATATATTACGTAAATCCATTTTCGTCCTGTTCATCTATCCACAATTCTGTTTTCATTCTGAAAGCTGAACAACTTGCCCTCGGGGGTTGGAATGTTCAGAGCAAGTAGGAGCTGTGCCAGCTTTCAACTTCTAGGCCACAGGGAATCCAGTACAGCACGCGCTTCCTGTCCTTACTGGAATGAAATGTATCGGATTACGAAGTGTGTGGAACTGGTGCGAATCCGGTATTGAACGCAGATTCTGAGTATAGAAATTTTGACTTGCTGATTTTCAAGGCACAACAGGTGAAGAGTCATGGGACACTGGTTCGAGTCTGACTAGAAAAGTGGCTTGAAGCATTACGGGAGAGTGGTAGGATAGTTCACGATTCAAGGCTCAATGGGAATATGATTCAAGGGTTCACGGGATGGCGATTCGAGGATCCACGGGAAAGTGGTTCGAGGCTTCACGAGTTAGCGATTCGAGGCTTAAAGCGAAAGTATTTTGAAGGTTTAAGGAAGTGATGTTGCTATACGGCAAAGAGAACATGCAACATGGGCTTTTAACACAGCAGGGGTGCGTGGGGCAGAAGACTGGTCACTCGGTATGCATTTTGAGCGTTTTTCTCATCATTCGCACGTTCTTGTAGTGGAAAGGCACCGTAAATGTTAATATACATCAGACAAAAAAAGTTCTTTACTCCACCATGCTTTTGGTTAACGCAGAGCTCGTGCGAGTTTCATTTCAAAATAGTTCTCGTCTCTCCTGGATTTGTAGACAGGACGGTTTCAGAGAGACTAGAACAGGACAAAGTACGTTCACTCAACATATGTAGGCTTGTAACGGTTATGGCAGTGAAGACATCGCCGGAGAAAACGATTAAAGACCCAGTTATGAAACACTGCGTAAGGTGTCCACCATAAGGGGTTGTCGTTGGCGGGACTCACCAGGTCGTCTCCTTTTCATGGCCCACGTACGTGATGAAAGTCTTAGAATCATCCTCAACACCTGAAGAAGGTGTTAAGGATTTTTTCGGATGGTGGCTGTATCTTGACGTTGACGGCTTTGATGACCCTGGCAGCTGATAGGCCTAAAGCCCAAACAACATGCCAACCTCCTCTGTCTACTTCCTCGTCAGATGACCCGGAGGGTGACTGGAACGTCATATAGTAAGAATGAAATTCATTTATTGTGCAGAATATTGTTGATGACTACATGGGATCCTAAATGGAAGATGAAAGGGAACGAGTCCACAGAGTTATATAATGTAAATCGAGCCATTGCTTGCAGAAATTATGACCAGAAATTTAACAACTCGAGGCTATTAAAAGCATGAAATTAGTCGGACTTTAAAGTTATATTGTGAGAAACACTTGTATTGTACAAGAGTAGTTGATAAATGGAATAAGTCACGAAACTGTAAATGTGACGGTATACAAAAGGTTAAAACGTTGAATGATAGTGAAGTTCAAGAAAGTTTTTCTTTTACGAGTGTAAAGCCCCTTCCCCGTACTGTACACATAGAGTACTACACACACTCAGGATTTCTAACTCATAGTTTCACACACGCACACTTCACAAGGTACCACACCTCCACCTCACTAAAGAAGCCAGCAGGCCTAAACTTCCACACCTACTCCCTCTGTATGTTGACCATAGCATAAATGATATCCTCTCCGTCGCATCGAAAACAGTCCACCAACTCGGCCCTATGTTGGCTGATGTCGCCACCCACCCGTCCTGCCATAGCTCTCGTGGTGGTCATCAGGCCCTTCACTCTCCTTTTCCGGATGTCTGACGAGGATCTTCGTCGTCGTGAATCTTGCAACTGTTTAGTACTAATTGGAAGAACTTGTCGGGGCGCCGGTGACACGACCCAAGTTGCGTCATTGTCTGGAACCAACTCGTCCACTCGGCTCGTTAGGGAGAGACAGCGGTGGTAAGTGCGACCGGTGCAGTATTGTAATGGGAGGACTTCAGAAATTGGTTTGTTAGCCTGCGTGAATTACCGAAGTAAAGACGGTGTTATAGGAGGTTATCTCAGTGTTATTGTGGTCGCTGGGTAAGACGGGCGTCAGCTTCTCCAGATCGCATGGTCTGGACGTTCCGCGCAACAACATTGCTGGGGGTTGATCAGCTACGTTGTAAATGTATTTTCGTGTACAGTAAGAGTGATAAGTGGATCCAAATATGACAAAATTACTAGATGGATGCTGTGTTAGCAGTGTGGGCCCTTGATCGCAATTTGTAACCTATGAGTAAAGCTCTCTAACTGAGTAGCGCTCCTACTGGGAGGTCCGTGGTCTTGTTTAAGGAAGGCCAGGGCTTGATGCTTAACTGTAGGTAGAACGATGTAACATTCTCTGTGTACAGCCATATTCCTTGGGATAAACTCTCTCTCATGAACAGATATTGTCACTAAGTGCATGTAATGTTTTCTCCTGATGTTTTCCATTTATCTATCTGTAGATACATACCTTACATTCTCTTACCTTCCTGCCCAGGAGCTCCTTCTCTGGAACTCCAATATCGCTTAGGGAGCCAGCCACGTCCACCGGACAAGGCCAGAGGTCAAATAGTGTGGTGCTGTGTGCGTGTCTCTGTTGGGTAAGTATTGGGCAAGTGAAGATGAATTGTTCACTGTGTTCCCCGTGGAAGTTGCGTCTTGTACATGACGGGTCATGTAATTTGACGAGCTGGTGTTTGTAATGTTTGGGAGATGAGTGGCGTTCAAAACGGAGACGAGGGCTGCTGTTGAGAGATTGTTGGGTCATTTCAATATGTTTGGTCATTATTGTGTTTACTGGGGGAAAGGGAAGGGAACTGTGAGTATATGTTGAAACGTGATGCATAGGTTACTTTTTTATAAACTTATTTCAGGGTATCCATATCTGGTACCAGTGACTATGCTCAGGGCGTTTAGCTTCATTATAGGTTTTGCGTTGATGTTGTTGGTGTGGGGAGGGGGTATCGTGTGTGAGTGGGATGTGATGCCCAGTATAACTGGAACTTAGTCGAGTGGAAGTGACTTAATATTCTGGATGACAGGTGGGGTGTCTGTTGGATTCGTGGCTGTCAATACTCAGAAGGGTGAATTAAGACTTCTTTGAAATTGAAAGAACTCTGGCGAATGGTTTGGGGAAAAGATCAAGCGAGGAAAAGCCACCTGAGTGGATGGGATTGTGGTTCAACTCCTCAAGAAAGTAGGGACATTGTTGTTGATTGGATAATCAGGATTTGTAATGTACGTATGGCTCAAGGTAAAGTGCTTTTTTAATAAGGTGGTTAAAGGAGAGGTAGTAGAGTTGGGGTAGGGGAAGGGATAGTTTGAAATGGATAAGAAGGATTAAATGTTTACAGGTGTAAGTATGATTCATGTGGGTGTTTTCTGGTGTCGTAATTTTGGTACCTCATCTGTGTACCCCTAGCAGACAGGCGAAAGTGGATTTGCTAAATTAAGACATATATTGATCGTTTTGTACACACAGCAAATAGAGTATCTTACCAGTTTTTATGTGAAACAACTTGACAAACGGAAAAAAGATTTTGAGAAATGCCCATTGGTTTGGCTTCATAGTGGTAGCCATACTTTCATGATATTGTAATATATCGATTTTTAGCGACATTTCTTGTCATTTTCTCTAATAAATGTTAAAATGACTTCATATTTCGATGGAAATAACTATAAAGTGGGGCTACCATAAGTATCAGGAGATCTGTCTCACACTCACCAACTTTTCCGGAACAACACAAGTAGTATTGATCATTTCGATATCGAACCCACCCGGGAAGATTTTTCTTTTGCACTGTGTGCATCGATGGCTGGCTGGAGCCTCTCTAAGTGCTTTGAGGCTTCAAGGGAACCAACGGGGTCTCATTTGTTCACTTGTCGAGATTTCGGAATGTCTGTAGTTTGCATCATCGTTGTCCTCAAGTCTCTGCCATACTTTCTAGGCTGCTTCTCTTGTGCATGAACCAACTGTTTTAACTTTCGCCGTTCGTGCTGTTCTACTGGTGTTCTCAGTGTGGGGGTATATCTCATTTGTGACGAATCGGAGATCCTTATTTTGTTCAGCATACGTGATTTTGGAGGCGAGGAACGTTGGAACAGGAGAGTAGGTTGGGATAGGTATAATCATGGCTTTGACCAGGTGGAATTTTTTGTTCTAAAATTGCCAGAATCTGTATAGACTGGTTCAGAAACGCACAGGTACTGGGAAAGGAGGCTCTTGACCCCTTCCTCAGCGACCTCAGATCTAAGAAACTACAGACGAGAGAGCAGCCGGTTTCCTATTGCAGTGCTTTAACATAGCTGTCCAACGAGGGAATGCAAGTTGCATCAACAGCTCACGTCCCTCCTCGGGGAACTCATGGGGTAGGAACGATTTGGGATGTATAATCCAGACCGTAAAGTCTAAAGTTTTGTTATTTTACAATACAGTAAAGGCTTAACTGTACTTCTTCCTCTAAACTAAATGTATTTTTGTTTGTATCCAAATGAAGAAAATAAAATGAATTAGAAAGGGGTGCCAGAGGAAGAGAATATTTCAGTGTCATCGAAAAAGTTACTTTTTCTTTGACTAATCTTTATTCTCTTCCCTGAGGCTATGGGCCCTTTTTAACCTAGAGGTGATACTCCTATAAGATATAGACGTTAGAATATATAATCATGTGCTCCATAGCTTGATAATGATTAACATTCTCACCTTTTACACAAGTGGGCGCAGCAGCGAATCCTGTTTTCGAAAGATATTCTACTATGGAACTGCGCAATCATTACACTATTTCGTGTACTTACATACATACTTAACTTCCTGCCCCAGAAGTTCCCTTTATTTCACTGGAACTCCTGCAGTGCTCAGGAAGCTGGCCACGTCTACTGGGTTGTAAAGTGTAGCGATGTTGTGTGTGTGTCTGTATGGGGAGAGTGTAGGACAGTTGAGCAGTAGGTACTCAGTGTCTTCATTATGGTAGTTGCATCGCGGGCCTGAAGGGTCTGAGAATGTGTTGAGTCGATAGTTGTATTAATTTTGGATTGGATGATGTCCAGAGCTTAAGCAGGAAAGAGTGACTCCTGTTTGTCTGGGGAGTGTGGTTTCACATAGGTGCATGTCTAGTTGGGCGGTGTTATGACTAAGCTGGAAGGGCAGTGCTTGTCGGGTCATTTCAGTGCTTATGTGTTCAGTATCACGTAAGTTGGTGTTGGGGGATCGGTATGTAGAGGCTGCTGAAGTGTGAGGCAAGGGTAAATTGTTTATCTTCACTTTTGGGTTGGTAGTTAGTTATGGTTATTTTGGATGGAAGGGGTATGGTGTTACTGCAGAGAATATGTTGAGGTGGGATTTTATTGGGAGATTTTGTTTCCTTGTGTAGGTGTTGAGTGATTTTTTGGATTACTTTATTTCGTGTATTTGTAGCTTTATACATTGGCTTTTGAGAGGGTGCAAGAGGTGAAGCTAAGCTTTGAGATGAGCGGATGGATTGTGTAGAGAATACAAAGGGACCATTTGTCTTGTATGAACTTGGTGCCAGTCGATGTTCTGAGGGCATTTACTTTGTGTTAATTTTTGGTCTGGGGAGTGACTGTCATGTGTGTGTCGTACGTGATGCCTAGAATTGAAGGGGGTTTTGTTCAGTAGGAGTGACGATCCATTCATGGTGACTGGAGGATCTGAGCTGGATTCGTGTCTGTCTGGGTTTAAAATAGTGGCTGAAAACTTATGTGGAAAATCAGTAATTCTGTTCCAGGTGAGCCATTGTTTTAATTATGTAATGCAGCACTATTTGTTTGTTGTCGCTACTTTGGTGTCAGGTTGTTGTGGTAATGAGTTCGTCTGCACATGAAAGGACCTTCATGTTGTGGTCTGCTGGAGGTAATGGGAAATCATGTAGCGAGAGATTAAAGAAGGTGTGGGATAAACTTTACCATCATGTATCCGTGTTCCGTCGGTTGATTATGGATATATTCTGAGTCATTTGTTTTGAAGCTGATATGGTGTTCCCGGACTCCGTCTTCCTGTTGGGAGTTATCCTTTGGTGGGGCTGCGTCGCCATCTGCTGGAGAAGGGAAGTAAAGTCTCGTCGAAGAGCTCCTCACTTTAAAGTGGTTACTTACCTGGATATAACGCAGCCTTGGAGCTCCTAGAAAAGGTGTCCCGGAGTACGGCCAGAACCCTGTCAAGAAGTGGGTTCTGGGGCATGTATAGTAATAGTCACTAAGGGTATAAGCGGCTGGGATCAGTCATTTACGGTGACCAACACTTGTCTGATGAATACTGTTTACAGATTGAGGAAAAGTTGTTTATAAATAGAGTACACCTGAACATTTTGTTCTTTTCAGAACATTAAGTAGAGTGAAAATTCATGATGACAATAATCAAAGATATAAATTCACAAGTCCAAATAAAATATTATCTCAGCATATTATTAAGGAAGAGACTCTATTTGAGCTTCCCCTTCAAACGTCCTTAACAGAGAACGAATTCCTTCATAAGCTAATCTGTTTCTTTGGTACATTATAGTAACGGCAGTTCTTGCTTTAGTTCAAATGAAACAAATCGTACTTTTCGCTACGTTTGAAAAAATTTAGTCTTTACAAGTAAGGAATGATATACTTTTAAATGAAAAGTTTTTCGTTTTGTTCACGTAAAAATGATGCTTATACATATTACCTGAATAAAAAACAAAATAATGAATAAAGATACAGTCTACATAGATATCGAAAGTGTATGATGTATTGCAGTTATCCTTAACACCTGAAGAAGGTGTTAAATATTTTATCGGTTGGTGGATGTGGCTTGACGATGACAGCTTAATGACCCTTAGAGCCCTGTGAAACAACTACGTAATCATGTACAGCTGGTAAAGGTTATTGGTCGTTATGGATTAACATCAGCCCCGCTAGGTGTACAGCCCATCTATCTCCTACATTCTCTGTATTTTTATTCTTAATCTTTGAAATTCTCCCATTCTTACCTGTGACTACCACCACCAGCAAGACAATGGCCATATGTGCCCTTGTCTGTTCTTCAAAATATTCTCACGAACGCCTGAAGAAGTACAATTTTTCTTTTGTTCGACAATATAAATTGGCAGTCTTCATGGCCCTGGATCTTGACAGGCTTAAAGCTTCGATTATATCCCCGCAAAGAGATATTATGATGAGTGTGGTAATGAAAACATACGTTACTCAAGTTATGTTTGTATTCATGCGTCGATTTTATAAATACATATAATATGAAAGGCTGCGTTTATAATACATGTGTGTAGAGTTTTCGTCAGTGGAGGACAGGGCAAGCGGCTACTGGCTGCAGGAATGAGTGAAATAGATATCGAGGTGGTTTGTCAGGTTTAAGACTTAATCTTCTTAGAGGCCAAGTATATAGGTGTACTTGACATACACATTTACTAAGGCGCTGGTTCATAGAATTACTATTTACGTTAACTATTTACAGAAGATGTAGGCTACAGCCAAATGACATAAATTACATGGGTAAATGACATATAGTGAACGTAACTAGATCTGAATTAAGGATACATAATCAGGGAGCACAAAACACACTGATCTTAAAGATAAAGGTAAATAGAGAGAAGAAATGACAGAAAAGGCTCATGTAGTTTTACAATTCTGGCACAACAACTGAGCGCGTTACATTAAATCACACACTCACACGAAGAGTCATATGCTTTTGAAGAACATACGACACACATTCACACACAGAATATGGCAAAATTGACAATGCCAGCCACCATAAAGCACCATACGGCAGCCAAGACAAAAGCAGAGGTCAATGAAATACAGATGACAAGGCCACGCCTCTAGTGACTTAATGTGATGACCGAGGCATGACAATGTTCAACGTCAAGAGCAACTTGAGAACATATTTACAAGGAAACAAGTTACTGGTCCTTATTTTCAGAGTTGTTTAAGGGCAAGGGAGCAGTGATTGAGGCCACTCATTAGACCACCGTCACATGAGGCTTACCTACTCGTTACACCTGGCGGATCCAGGCAGCTGGTGTGGTTAAGTGCTTGGTGGCAGTCCTAGCGGGAGGGTTAGTTCTTCATTGGGTAGTTAGGAAAGGGGGTGGAATAGGAAACTAGACAAGAAAAAGTATAGTTGAGGAAAGGAATATAGTTATAGAGTGTACAGGTGTATGGTGTAGGACTTAGTGAGGTGTATGGGTTGTCTACTGGTGACTGATATCTGCCACATCAGCGAATTAATTGTGCACTCCTACCCATCCTGTGGGCGGCAGCGCAAAAGGGATACAGAGTGCACAGAGGGACCAGGGACTGGGCTTCAATGACTGAGTTACAGTACGACTTACATAATGAGAAATATGTTCGCAGAGATTGGAAAGCAGTGAATGAATTATTTAGCATTTTTCACAGTGAGTGAATTATTCAGCATTTTTCATGGTAAGTGAAACGTTGACAAACGTTGAAGAACACTGATCGGATCGTGCATAAAGATATATAATAAGTGTTGGATACGTGCTTCTGGTGCCTTATCTGTATACCCCGGCAGACTGGGGCCGTGTGTCTAGTGATGTTTTTGCTCGTTGTTTTATGAAGGAAATTAGTTAAGCTAAGCTAATCATTGTTCATTGTGTATATCGATGGATGGCTGGAGCCTCTCAGTGTTTTGAGGCTCCGTGGGAAGCAGGTGTGTTCCATACTCATAGAGCTGTCCAGGTCTTGGATACGCCTATAATCTATGTTTCTGTTGTCTACTAGTTTCTGCCAGACTTTCTTTGCCACGACCCCTAAGCAGGTACCGACTGGTTTTAAGTCGTTGATGATATTCTCCAGTGTCTTTGACGTGGGGTATTATTAGCTTCTGAAGAATTTCAGAGCCTTATTGCGTACCCCTGAAGCTTCAGCATGTTTGCCTTGGAGGCGAAAAATGTGGGTATGGGGGAGTAGGTCAATATGGGAAGGATTATAACCTTTTCCAGGCGTAATCTGTGTCTTCATGGGAGGTGCCATATCTGTACAGATTGGACGGGGCTGCTTCTCCTTGGGCGGATCTTTGGTTGATATGCTCTGTTATCAGGCCACTTGATGATAGTGTGTGGCCCAGGACACTGCAGTTCTTGTGCATTGTCCTCTCTTCCTCCATGGCTATGTCGCTGGGTTTTATTTCTTGCGCCACTACAGTAAATTAGTTTGTGTTTTCGTTACCCAATCCTTTTTAATGTGTTGAGTCTGACTGTACTGAATGGGTTTGTTCAGAAGTCATTTGCTTAATATATGAGTGATATCGTCTGCTGAGAAGATATCAAAACCCATGACCTATACTGATATACTGATGGGGGAATGTCTGTAGTGTAAGTGATGGAAAGTGTTCGTATAGGACGCTGCCTTGTGGGACCCCGTTTCATAAAGAAAACTTTGATGACTGTAGAGTTGATAGTGATTTCGGCAGTGCTTTGACCAAGGAAACTGCACAGTAGTTTCTCTGTGATTTATGGCATGTCTAACCGTAATAGTTTATGATGTAGGCCGTTCATTTTCACTTTGTGGAAGGCTTTGCTACTTTATGTCTTTTTGTATATCAGTGCAATTCATTCCTAGTCGTCTGGTAATAACACTTTTCTGTAGCGATCGCAATTCCAAAGGTAGTGCTCCTGCCTCTCCTAAAGCCGTACTCTTTGTGGTTACGGAGGATGTTATTGTTCAAGGTGCTCTCTGAGAGTGATTATTCCGACAAAGAATATCGCTGGTACTGCTGAGGGTGCAGTGGGACAGTGACTCTTTGGTTCAGTATCTGGCATTCCTGGTTTTGGTATCATTCTTACCCTGGATTCCGTACATCTGAGGCGAAAGTATTCCGTGTTCAGCATAACGTTGCAGGTGTTGAGAAGTTAGTGAACGTCTTTCTGTGGTAGCATTCTGATCTATTGTGATATGTTTTGCTCTTTCCTGTGGTTGAGTTCTTT
>JAYMFT010319366.1:0-10020 GCA_038088735.1 Panulirus argus | reverse complement strand
CTTTCCCTGGTATTTTTCCTTCCATAAGCAGACCTCTGTTAATTTCACTTTTGGTCAATTTAAGAGAGTCTTTTCTTTTATCATCTTGTACTGAAAGGGTTTACTGTATATGCACATTATGCTGATACTCAGTCGAAACATAATGACCAGTGTAACTTGCTGGTTCATAATAGCTTAATATATTTGAAGTCTTAATGTATACAGAACACAATGATTTACTTTGAATCCCTATGTATGAAAATTTCTATACACCTGCTTTAATTTTTCAATCGTCTTTGCTGTGGTTGGTAAAACTGTGAAATATTCAACCTACAAACTTTATTTCAAAGTTATGGGATACTGATCTTGTTGTCATAGCATAGGTAATGTAACCTTTCCACAGACAAAACCGCCTTTATATATATATATTTTTATACATATTTGCTATTTCCTACTTTAGCATCAAGACCAGATGACTAAGCTTTATATATACACACACATATATATATTTTACTGGTTGAGAAATGCAAACACAAATAGGAGCAGTTTCTGAGCTTTCCCTGGTATTTCTTCTCCATATAAGCAGACATCTGATAATTTCACTTTTGGTCAATTTGAGAGCCTTTTCTTTCCTGTTATCTTGTACTGTAAGGGTTTACTGTAAATGCACATTATACTGATACTCAGTCAAAACATACTGACCAGTGTAACTTGCTGATTCATAGTAGGCTAATATATTTGAAGTCTTCATATATATAGAACACAGTGATTTACTTTGAAACCCTGTTTATGATAATTTTTTATACAGCTGTTTTGATTTTTTCATCATCTTTACTGTAATTGGTTAAACTGTGAACTATTCAATCTAAAAAATTTTATTTCACAGACACAGAAAGTTATTGGATACTGAACTTTTGTCAGAGCATAGGCAATGTCACTTTTTCCACTGACATAATCACCTTTATATATATTTTTTATACATATGTGCCATTTCCCACTTTAGCATCAAGATCTGATGACTGAGCCTTATATACATGTATATTTTTGGGTTAAATGCAAACACAATCAGAAGCTGTTTCTTAGCTTCTCCTGGTATTTCTTCTCCCATAAGTAGACCTCTGATAATTTCACTTTTGGTCAATATGAGAGCCTTTTCCTTCCTATCATCTTTTACTGGAAGGGTTTAATGTAAATGCATATTATGCTGATACTCAGTCTTAACATACCGACCAGTGTCACTTGCTGGTCCATAATAAGTTAATATATTTGAAGTCTTAATATATATATAGAACACAATGATTTACTTTGAGACCCTGTGTATGACATAATTTCTATACAGCTGTTTTAACTTTTTTATCATATTTATTGTAATTGGTTAAAGTATGAACTATTCAACCTACAAAATTTATTTCACAGAAAGTTATACCATACATTGTGTATACCAATTAAAATATTCTGAATTACTTGTGGAAGGTTTATTCACTCAAGTTAGAATGTACAATACAAAACAAAATATAGTATTATGTCTGTATAGAGAATAACTATTAAATGAGGAAACCAATGAATTATATAGTTAAGTACTGTTGCTGCACTCTCATGTACTACTATTACTTGGTTGTAATAACTGCATTACGTGCCATCAGAGATCACATCATGATCCAATCCCTGTCTTTAATGAAACATATCACATAATTATATTATACACTATAATGTGACAAAGGCCAAGAAGAACAAAGACCTACAGTCTGTGGCTGATAATTGTCTGATACATATCCTATGTAACGGCTGGCATTTCAGTGTGTATCCCTACTTCAATGAGGAACTTATACAGTATTCTTAACACACTTTCAATGATCAGACCATCAGAAATGGCTGTAGCCACAGAAGTTTCGGGAGGGAAAGTCTCAAGTAAAACAGCTGAGCTACTTTCAGCATATACTGGAGATATGCCAAGTCATCAGCTGCACAGACAACCTAAACTGGAACCTCAACTGCAGTTGATATTCTTGCTCATAGCACATAGAATTCCAGCTCTAATGAAATGCCATAAAGGAATTTTCCTTGCCAATCTCTTCATAGTTACAATTACAGAGCTCTACGTTTACATACCCCAGCCACCAAGATTATGACAATGCTCTATGACTGCTTATCACAGTCAACCCTCAAGTCCTGTCCAGCAGTGAGTGATACAGAGGGCACTGAGCTATGTGCCATATTGGAAGCTCAGCTGTATGTGCCTCTCCCCTCATCATCAGCCACACAAAAGGTGGTGATTCTGCTCTGCCATGGACCCGTAGTGGGGTTGCAAGGTGATATCTGTTAATAAGCCTGATTCCAATCTAATGATCCATCATTGCTTCACTTAGGAACGCTGCTGTACTTCTTTTGCTCCAGGAGACGCTCCAAAGGAGACGGGCCTGGACCAGACCAAAGTGACTGTGAAAACAAGAAAATCAGTTTATTACATACTGTTGAGATTCAAGGAATACCATCTCCATTTTAACCTAGCTATCTGTAAATTATTCCCTGAAGGCATAATTGTTCATGCATATTTGTCATTATATATCACATAACATTTTTCCATTTTTGCTCCCTCCCTCCCTGTACATATGAAACAAATTTATGTTTACAAACCAGACATTTAGCATATTTCCTGTCTAACAAATTGTTTTGAAATTTTACAAGTCTCCATGAACCATAGTTAATGAATAGCAATTACATACACTTTCTGCAGATATATTAGTTTGTACTTGCAGGCTGTAAATACTATACATTCTCCTATCTGATGCCAAGAGAAGCAAACAAAACTTCTCTTTCCAAAGACCGGCTTTTCATTCTAAAGAGTAAGTTTTCCAGTTACAATACACAAAAGGGTTTGGGGAAGATCAGGATATAATTTAATATTCACTAACAAATTACCCTGCATAGACTAAGAGCACTATTATCATGTGGATTAACAAATCTGCCAAAGCTGCCTTATAATTCCCATTCACCCAATAAATCATTCTATGAAATATTAAGTACGAAAAAATAAAGAAGAAATAAGATACTGATAGATAGCATATTTCCTCTCTAAAAGATAAAGTGTTATGAAATCTTACAAGTTTCCTTGAACCCTAGTTGTAGAATTATTATATGGAAACAAAGTAATGAGATATAGGAATAAAAAGGAAAATGCATGGTGGATGGATGAGATTAGAAATGATGTGGAAGAGTAGAAAAAGGCATACAGGAGACTGCTCGAAAGGAATGTACCTGTGGAAGTTCACCAAAGGAGGAGGGAAGACTACAAGATATGAAGGCAGAATGTTAAGAAGCTGATGGAGGAAAGCAAAGAAGGAGTAGATGAAGATTTTGGAAGAAAGTTGACTGAAAAGTTTAGGAAAAATAAGAAATTGTACTAGAAAAAGGTGAAAAAGGAAAGAGATGGATGTAAGAGTGGAAATGTGAGTAATAAGGAAGGGGTGTTGCTGAATCAAAATGATGAGGTGAATGGCAGATGGGAAAAGAATTCTGAAGAACTGATTAATGTGGGAAAGAGTGAAGCAGCAGGGGTTACATACACAGGTATGGAGGATGGAAGGAAGAGGATACGAGTGCAAGGGCCTATAGTAAGATGGGAGATAAAAAGGGCGATAATGAGGCTGAAGGTAGGAAATGCACCCATAGTGGACGGCGTTATGGGTGAAATGCTTAAGCAGGGAGGAGAAAGTATTATCGACTGGATACATTTGATACGTAATTTACCATGGAAACAGTAGGCGGTGCCTGAGGATTAGGTGAAAGCTATTATTGTTCCTTCATTCAAAGGAAAAGGAGCTAGGGATGTTTGTAGCAATTACAGGGGGATTAAATCTATTAAGTATACCCAGAAAAGTGTATGCAAGAATACTGATTGATAGAGTGATGGAAGTGACTGAATGCAAAATAAGTGAGGAGCAGGGGAGCTTTCAGAAAGGCAGGGGATGTGTTGATCAGATTTCTGTAGTAAACTGACTGTGGAAAACGTATCTAGCAAAAGGCAAGAAGCTACGTTAGCTTTTATAGGTCTGGAGAAATAAACAACAGAGTCGAGTGGAATGCTTTATGTGGTGTGTTAAGGATATATGGGGTATGGGAACAACTGCTGGAAGGTGAGATTTCCTTTTTATATATAAAGTATCAAGTGCATGTGTAAAAGTATGGGGAATTTAGCAGGGCTGTGTGATGTCATCACGGCTTTTTAACATTTATATGGATGGAGTAATAAGAGAGATAAGAGCAAATCTAGGGAAGGGGGAGCATAGATGGAGTGTAGGGGTGAGATATGGTGGCTAGTGACAAACATGTTTGCTGATGAAACTGAGTCATTTGCTGAAAGTGAAGAGGAGTTGCACACGGTTGCAAGTGTGTTTTATCATGTGTATAAGCATAGGTAACTGAAGGTAAATGCAAGTAAAAGTAAAGTAATGGTTTTTGAAGGGAAACAGTGTGAAAGAATAGATTTTATAAAACCCAATAGAGTGAAGGTAAAAGGTTTACTAAACTGTGTTATACATATGGGGGAAGAATTTAAGTACTTAGAAGCTATCTTGGGTATGTTTGGTGAGATGGGAGCAGAGATAAGGGAGAGAGCAATGCTGGGGAGAAGAGTCATTGGGTCTCATAATGAAGGCTAGAAGTGTATGTATGAAAGTGAAGAAAGCATTATGGGATAACATAGTCCTCCTAACCCTGACCTATACAGCTGAAACAGGGTCTTGGAATGAGTCACAGAGGTCAACAATCCAGTCTATGTAAACGAGCTATTTAAGAGGGGCAAGTGGTATGACTGGATGGAATGAAGAAAGAAATGAAAAGGTTCATGAGAGATGTTGTATGGCAGGGAATGCAAAGGGAATGAATTGTGGAGTGTTAAGAAGGGGTGAAACATAATGCCTTGAGGTGGTTCTGGCATGTGGAAAGAATGCAAGATGGGAAGTTTACAGGGAGAGTGTATGACAGTACAATTAAAGAAGTTGGTGTGAGAGGGAGACCACCAATGACATGGGTAAACAGAGTGGAAGAGTACTGGAGGGAGAGAAATCATGGAAAAATGCATGGAATAGTGTATGCGAAGGAGGCATGTAAGGATAGGGATGAGTGGACTCTTTTGATACCCAAGTCATTAATTCTGCACTTTTAAATTCCTGTAACCGACTAATTCATACTGATATTCCTTTGGTGAAAAGAGGACCAGTGAGATTTTTCAAAATGGAAAGAAGTATTTTTAGAGTATACGAATGGGAGATGAATGGAACAGAATGATTGACATGTTTAATGCAAACAGCATATATATTTCAAGAAGCTTTAATATAGTAGAGAATCTTCAAAAGTGTTAAACTCCCTCCCCATCCAGAACGAACAGGTAATTACACATTTTCAACCCAAGAGCAGTGAATTACTACTAAACATGAGCTTCCACTCTTACAAAGCAAGATTCTTAATGTTTCACTTTATATATTAAGTTGATTCATCCTGTGCTTCCCTTCATTATGCCACCAGATCATTCAAACTACTGCATCTGCCAACTCATGAAATTCAGTAAAAGGATGTTCTTTACCATAAACTGCAAAACCAGACAAAGAGGAATGCTTAACAGTGATGCAAATATTCACTATTTTGTTTTTTAAAACATCACAAGAGAAAATGGCAAAGTTCAATATACTAATTCCTCATTAATGAAAGACGTTCACTATTTTTTTACCTGTTGTCCACTTGGCTGTGAATTACTAGGGTACAGAGGGTGAGGGACTGTGCGATTGGGTCCAGCTCCCATACCTATGCTGCCACCACTCATGGGACTAAAGAGGGAATATGTATTGCCTGAAGGTCCATCCCCTTCAGCACCCTGAAAAATGGAAATAAACCATGAATGATGAAGCATTTGGGGTAACAGCAACTGTTACCTAACATGTTAACTGCCAGGTATCTTACCCCATCCACTCCTGGTGCCACCCCGCCCCACGGGAAAATAGCACTGCCACCCCCTGCGCCGGCGAGGTAGCGCCAGGAGACAGATGAAAAGGCCACATTCGCTCACACTCAATCTCTAGCTGTCATGTGTAATGCACTGAAACCACAGCTCCCGTTTCCCACATCAGCGAGGCAGCGCCAGGAAACAGACGGAGAAAGATCCATCCTCTCATATAAACACATATATACATTCATACTTGTCTGCCTTCATCCATTCCTGGCGCCATCCCACCCCACAGGAAACAGCATCGCCATCCCCTGCGTCAGCAAGGTAGTGCCAGGATACAGACAAAGAAAGGCTACATCAGCTCACACTCATTCTATAGCTGTCATGTGTAATGCATCGAAACCACAGCTCCCTATCTACATCCAGCCACAACACACCTTCCCATGGTTTACCCTAAATGTTTCACATGCCCTGGTTCAGTCCACTGACTGCACATCAAAGCCAGTATACCATATCGTTCCACTTCACTCTATTCCATGCATGCCTTTCACCCTCCTTTATGTTCAGGCCCCAATCGCTCAGTCTTTTTCACTCCATCCTTCCACCAATTTGGTCTGCTTCTTGTTCCTCAACCTCAGACACACATATCCTTTTTATCAACCTTTCCTCACTCATTCTCTCCTAATGTCCAAACCATTTCAACACACCCTCTTCTGCACTTTAAACCACATTCTTTTTATCACCACACATGTATCTTATGAGATAGCTCTAAAGATACTTGGTAATTCCCATGGGGGTGGGAAGATGAGCCACATGATCCACATTCATTAAATGACAATATATATTTATTGACTCACCAACTGACACTTTTTATATACATGTAACAACTTGATTAAAAGACACAACACTAATCATGGTTACTAATTACATAAATTTATGTTTTTCACACAATAATATGTAGGTCTTGAGTATGAATGGGGGGGCTCTGGTTCTAGTGCATTATACACAATAATGAAAGAGTGGAAGCAAGTAAATGAGGCCATTGTTCACCAGTTACTGGCACTACCCCACTTATGAGTATGCCTTTTTAGTAAAGCATCCCTTACTGATAGCTTGATACATAATCACCATTGTATTAATTCTGTTCAACAATGGATGGATGGACAGAATGATGAATAGGCATAAAAATGGAGGATAATACCATACTACCAAACCAAAGCAAATAGGGGACAAATAAACAAAGATAAATACATACCCCAAAACAGTATCTCCTGGATTGATAAGGTGACCAATATGTGTTCTACAAAAGATCATGTTGTTTGAGCCAAGTTCACTTGACCGCTGTACCCAAACCTCTGCTACCTTGTGCTGTTTGAAATTGTAAAAATCAAATGTTAAACAGTCTAATATTATATGTAAAATACTTGGAAGTAGCAAGAGGGAAAGTGAATCCTGGGGTATCAGGGCCTGTATATTCTAGAGGTTGTCATACACTTGAGTCGTCTGTTTACACATTTTCCTGTCAGTCACCATGTACACCGGACCTAAGGTTGACAGCTGTGTGCTTATGATGGAGGTTTTGTAGGTACAGAGAGTGGAATATACTTTTGTGCCTTCCTAGTGATAGAATAGACTAATATAGGCTATAATGGTATGATCAGTCAGTCGGATATTTAAACATGTATGAAAAATTAAATTGGCACTTAATGGGAGCAGTCCAATAAGTATCATTGGAAGACTATGGAAGCATATTAAGGGTAAAGTGTTCCATTAAATTCTTACTGTTAAATATATCTAGTGGCTCAGAGATTAGTGCAATAACTATATAAGATTTTCAGACTTGATAACCAACACTCATTACATTTCTTAGAAATGAGTATTTAACACATGACCCAAAGTACTCCTATGTCCTTCCTTATTATTCACATCTTTTTAGCCTACCTCTTTGTCCTGAGAATCCCAGAAGAATACTACTGGCTCTTTATCTTACATTCAGCAAGAATTTTTTACACTTAACTGCCATTTCCCACATTAGCGAAGTAGTGATAGGAACAGAAAAAGAAAGGCCATGTCTACTCACATCCATTCTTTAGCTGTCAGGTGCAATGCACCAAAACCACAGCTCCATATCCATAACTAGGCCCCATAAACCTTTCCATGGTCTATAGCATATAATACATAATCCATCTTAAATTTTCAACAACTGAAATGCCTATAAAATACATTCAATCATCCTTACCTTATTAGAAATGTGACCTTGACCACTGAAGCGCTTTACATCTGCTTCACTTGTACCCATCACAATAAACTCCGTTAATCTTTTAGACGTGCAAAGAGTGTTGAACGGTAGTCGCCAAAACACAGTACTACTGACTTCTGCCACTGCAAGCATAAATGCAGTTGGCTTAAAACTGATTACTCAAGAGCAATGAATATATACAGACCGCAAACTGTTCCTAATGAATGGTAGAGAACAACACAGATTTGAATGCACTTGCAGGATTGTCTCCATATTTTCCTAGGATATGGCAGATGAAGTTTCATAAGCTTCTGTGTATCATCATAAGCTAAATTTATTAATAAACATTCTGCATTTTAGATAGATAATTCACTTCATTAGTAACATTCCGCTACTATATCTTGTATATACAAATGTAACCAAAAATAGATATTTTTGGCAAAGGTGACAAAATTTACACAAACTGCACATTACCTTCCTCTCTCATGCCTACAGGGTAACCAAGAATGCTGGCACCCATACACATCCCCACCACCACACCTACCTAGAACTTAGACTTGAAACTGTGGCAGTACATCTCAGTCTGTATGCGGTATGTATTTAACTAGGAAGGATGTCCTGATTCATATATACAGGTGGGATGGTTTAAAGGTAAAATCATCAAAACAGTTTTTCTTTTATACTTCTGTCAGCATGCAATCAGTATACTAAAACACCATAACAGTTCTAATTGGTCTACGTCTCTGATGCCTGTTCCCTCAGGGAACTCCCATCAAGGGGTGACCACGACAAAATAGTTTCCCCTTATCCCTGTCCTTACATGCCTCCCTCGTATACACCATTCTACGCATTCTTCCAATATTTCTCTCCCTCAAGTATTCCTTCACCCTATTTGCCCATGTAACTGGTGGTCTTCCACTCACATCAACCCCTTTAATCAGACTATCATACACTCTCCTTGTAGTTATAATAAAAATATATAAAAATTCAAGCTATTACTCTTTACATATATAAATATGTACAGTGCATGAAAATGCCTCTATTTATCACTAATTTCAGTTAATAAAAAAAGCTTCCAAAACACAGACTAAATCAAAAATCATTATAATGTACTTTCTACCACTTAGTTTAGTTGACACTTTGAACCACTCCCATACACCATAGTTTCAGGACTATAATCAGATCCTCACTCACGAAGCCCCTCACAAACATATACCCTTAATATCTTTCTATCTTACCTCTGATTTCCATGTATTTCTTTTACAACATCCTTACACTAAACGTTTTAACATGAGAAAATTTCAACATACACTGAGCAGTTGATGGGTTGATTAATCCAATTTGGCTGGTAACACGGTGTACAACGCATATCTGTCCAATGCCACCAAGCTGATGGGCTAGCTTAGGTGGCAGGCATACCACACTATCTTTGCAAACAGCCACAATTTCAACACTACAAAAGACAATAAATAACAGAATTAGATACACAAGAGCCATCGTACAACAGAATTAGATACACGAGCCATTGCACTAACATAATATGTCCAGAGTCATCTGCTACACACTATGGACTCCTGAACCACATACAGTAAAAATATGTAAATTAATTTTAATACTCTCCCTATCTGTACCATTGGGGAGTTAGCAAAATACATTCTACAGGTAATGTGTCTTGAAATTGGAAATCATTCCCAGATCTGTGGGCTGAGGTAAAGAAGGTACTACACCCTAACACTTGGAGTCATAATCAAGATTCACATTAATCAGTACCGCGATTGATAAAAGTCAATGGGCTGAACCAGGGCATGTGAAGCGTCCGGGGTAAACCACGGAAAGGTCTGTGGGGCCTGGATGTGGAAAG
>JAYMFT010319355.1:0-10020 GCA_038088735.1 Panulirus argus | reverse complement strand
TATATATATATATATATATATATATATATATATATATATAATTTCAGTATAGTTTCCCCTTGCAATAAGACACCGTATTTCACAAATATGTCCTTACTTGAAACCAAATATCGTTTTCTCCTCATTAACTTTGCCATGGACATTCTAGTTACCAGGACTTAAATGGTTTAAGTCAAACAATCTATCATGAACCATTATATAACTAGAGTTACTATGAAAATCACAGATCATGATAATTGATTTAATCACTATTGACAATTTAGTTATCTTTCACTTTCAATAGCCAAACTTCTTTTGTTCTCTGTCATCAGAAAGCACCAACCATAAACACAAAATGTATAATCCTTCTTGAGTTCGCCTCTAAAAAGTTCTCGACTTCACTTAGAATACCAGGTTTATCATAATGCTGTTAAAGGGCCACTTTTTGAAGACAAAACTTTTTCTTTTTACTCAGAGTCACGTTAGCCTAAAGTTGAACATCTCCAGGAGTTTGCAGGTGAAGCTTGGGAAGGATATTGATCTGCAGTTGTCCGGTAACTGCAGCATCATCGCCAGGCCTGGGAAATGGGTTGATGATTGCTTCTTTCCATGATGTAGGCACTGTGCACCCTCTGAAAATCCAGCTTCAAAAAGATAATGATAAACCCTGGGAGTTTTCGAGAGATATAAATTGACATGAAACGTTGTAACCTCCTGGAAACATCGTATGGCAAAGGCTTGAGGCAAAATTAATTTCCCTCCCCGTAAAGTCGAGAGGTTGTACGGGTTCTGCAGTTCCTCTGCTCTAGAAAGAAGGTGGATTTTGATCCTATGCTACCATGAAGATGGAAAATCTGGCAGGATAAGACGATCTAGAGGGGACCTCTGCTATTTATGGAGTTGGTAAGAAAATTTGGTGGTCAGTGAGACGGGAAACAAGCCATTTGCAATACTGTTATGACAAGGAGGTTACTGGGTGCATGGGAGACACGTACTGCATCCCTAGTCTTGGCTAGGGATTTCTTAAAGGATGTGGTTTAATATATTTGAAATAAACAATTCTCAGTATTGAGACGATGCATCCCTGACGAAGAGGAATGTAAACGTGCGACTCGTTAATAAAGTCTCAAACCTTGCTAGAAAATGTGGCTTATACAAAAACGTATTGAACGGGACTGTGAGTGCGGGAATATTGCACAGTATGTTGCAGATCAATAGATTTAAAAAGTTCCATTTCGATTTTTTCCTTTTTTGTGTGTTTATTACTATAAATGGGGCTTTGTTGGTATCGTATGTGTGGAATATATTTACTAGAACCCTGGTCCCTCCAGGATTGTGCCCTATTGTTTTGGAACATTGTGCTCCCACTTCCTTCCTCACCGGCCCTGCTTGAGATAACTGCCAATGTCACAATTTCAGCATTCATGAACTTCAGCGGAAGGACGCTTAGTACAGACAACACTTTAAGGCGGTAAATCATAAGAGTTCGCTGCCGACAAGGGTCGTTTATGAAGGACGCATAAATACTTTGGTGAAGTGTGTACCTGCTTGGTAGATGCCTATCCGTGTCATATGAAAGACTTTGGGTCTCAGGGGCCTAGATATTCTTGTCCCCTTGCAAACAAAGGAGGGAGGACACTTTTCGGGGCACTTAAATCATCGGTCTGATTTTATCTCTATGGCCTTCTATCGGGTCGTAGGATAATTTAAAGAAATGGAATATAATCACCTTCAGGGCTTCCTAGGTTATCGAACCCCGGCACAGTGTAAAGTAACATAATTCCCTTATTTTCAGGGTCACCACAAAAATTTGGATATTTTTTTTTATTTTCAGGCCGGCACCTCAAACTACGTAGGAAAATATAAGCGTTACCTCCGGTAATCTTGGTTTGCTGTGTTGCTCCATAGCCTTGTGTTTCGTCAGAAATACAGATAGGACTGATAATGTTTGGCTCAGGACTCGTGAACCTTAAGAAATGGAGTAACGTTGAACGGCATCCTTTGATACCTTGTTCCACAGTAGCTACAGATTAACATTATCTTTGCAGCTCAACAAATATCACAGCTTGTGCTCAGCATAATGGAATTTTACGGAACAGCAGGCGTTGGAGTAGCCAGCTGCCTCCGTCCTCAGGGGTCACATATCGCTTGATTCCTTTAGTGTTACATTGATAGTCAATTGAAACAAGAAGTTGATTCCTGCAGGTTACACACTAAAGGCTTGCATACGAACAATAAATGACAACGGTGTAGCTTTACCTGATCCAACTCCGTGTACGTCTCCTGGAAAGCAGCTAAGGCATATTGATAACTTTTCCACGGAGGTTGATAACCCACAACATGTTCAAGGGCTGGTCAGTTGGACAGGGGCCGAGTTAGGTCATCATAGCGACTTTATCATTGTCTTCATGATCACCCATCGGTGACTTTAAAGGAGTCTAACAAGGGGACCCATTCTAGGACATTTCTATAAATGGGTTTCAGATTGAGCCTACTCATTTTGGGTTATTAGTATTACAATCTGATGATTGAATATCAAACTTAGGCTATGACTTCTTATGTTGAAATGAACATGTATGTCAACCGTTGGGAACATAATATTCTGGCGGTGAGACAGGAAACAAAGTAAAACAACTAAAATGACATTAAGCGCTTATGCACAATCATAGTCTACCAAGGTAATCACTCGTAGGCTCTAACTAAACTCATTACAGTACTACATTATGTGGTCCCTCTTCTCATTTCCTTCGTAATTTTCGTCAGCAAAAATAAGAAGGTATTGAATCCATCTCATCTGGTAAATCATTTACGTATAGTTCGAACAGAAGTAGACCTAGAAGTTGGGCCTTTAGGGACCGCAGTTGACACGTGATTACTTTCCCCCCTCTCATTTAGTGCGAACAGCCTTCCAGCAACTTCATTTTCAGTTTCTGCAGAGAACAGTTTCAAATGCTTTCTGGCACTTAAGGAATATACCATAAACTCATCCACTTTTTTCTAGAATTTAATGTTGCTTTTTTTCAAATAAACCCAGTCGACTAGTCATGAAAGATATTTTCCCTTGAACGCATGTTCTCTCCCACTTACTTGCATAACAACAGAACTCTAAATTATCCCAGATTGGTTTTCCTAGTATCTTGCATGTTATGCTCAGTAGAAAGACTGGGTTTCAGGAAGGACAGTATCTGCAGTGCAGAGCCAGCATTACGGTGTTTGCACATACCCATTTTTAGGCCCAGATCGCTGTCTTTTTTCCCCTTGCCTCAATCACATGTGGGTTGCTGGCATCAAACCCCAATCCAACATTCTTTTTCTCATATGACACAACACTTAAAAGAAACATAATTCGCACACATCTTTATCTCTTCTGTTTTTTTAGTTTGCAAATTCTATAATTTATAGCAGTACAACCATTACAGAACTCTCTGGCACAGCTCCATCATGCTACTGGGATCCATCCCATTTCCATAGCTACAGCACTTAGACCTAGCTCTTTTTATATCCATTTCTGCAACAGTCGTAGTCTTTATTATGACCTTTCCTCTACTGAACACCATCTGATTACCTTCTCCCCTTCATTTTTAACTTCTCTCCGAAATCCAGTTGTCTGTGGTAGCTTCTTGTCTGCACTATCAGATCTCCATCTATAATATCCAACATTGTTTCTGCTCCAAGGGTGGAGGTTGTGCCTACTGTACTACAAAATCAACTATTGTTTACCTTCTGGATCTTGAGTCTCCTAATTTTGATGCCATCTCACTCAAAATCGCTCTACCTTCTACTTGCCTTGCTTTTGTCTTTCACTGGCCCTACCCCTCCCCCTCTTCCTCTTACTTTGCACAACTTTTCGACCATTTGACTTACTGCCACAAAACTCTTTTCTCATCTGTGTACAGATCATCTATGCAGGGGATTTCAATGTAGACCACAAAGGTTGATTAGGGTCTCATCTGGACAGTCTTGGTGGAGCTGAGACCTTTTCTTTATCTCCCCTTAATGATCTTGAACAATTAATTAAACATTCTGCCCAAGTTCCTGACTGCCATGACCACTCTTCCAACACAATTGACCTCTTTTTATACCTCTGAATCCTCCCATTAAGCATATGGCATTTCTGTCCATTTTAGGTCCTTCAGCAACAATCTCAATTCTATCACCTCTAATTGGGCACATTCATCCTCCAACTCCCTTTTGAAATGCCACTTCTGGCACTTTAGAAGACCTCTTTGGTTGTCCTTGCACAGCTTCTTTATTGACTTTCCCTGGGATGAGTACTGCTTCTCTGATGGATATGCCTCATGTTGTGCTGAATGCATAGCAAAGGTTACCTTGGCAGGGATGAAGTCCTACATCACATTTTTAAAATTTTTCTCCTCAGTCATGGTTTGATTGCTTTTGCTCTGATGCCACTCACGTTAGGGATGGTGCATACCATACTATGAAACTCTTTCCTTCCTCAGAAACCTACTCTGCTTTAACTTCTGCTCAGAATCATTGTGAAGCTGTTCTTGAAGAACCAAGTGCACCTTCATAAAAAGAGTGCTGACTTGACTTCTTTTCCTATTGACAAATCTTTTTGGTCCTTAACTAAAAGCATCTTTGACAACTGTAATTTAACCTTTTTCCTTCTTTTTTGACCTGGTCAACCTATTGCCAACTCTCCAGTTGATAAAGCCACTCTTTTTGGCACCTTTGCCTCTAGCTCAACTTTGGATGATCCAGATTCAAATCCTCAGGCCCCACCTCCTCTTTCTGAACCTATGCCATTTCCTCCATTCTTGTCGCACACAGTCTTCCAGGTACTCTTCCGGATCCAGGTGGACAAATGTGTATGGCTCATATGACATACCTACTCATGCTCTAAGGGAGCGTGCCTCTGAGCTAGCACAACCCTTGCTTGCCTTTTTTGCCTTTGTCAAACCCAGACTTTCCATTCAGTTTGCAAGCATACCCTGGTGCAGCCAATCTCTAAGAAAGGAGACTGCTCTAACCCCTCCAGCTATCAATCCATTGCTCTTACTTCTGCTGTCTCCAAAGTCTTTGAAACTCTTACTTTCTCAAAGACTTAGAATTCCAATCCCTTCTTAAAGTTCAATAATATGGATTTTGCAGTGCTTCGGTCCTCCTTTTTCAGGGATTTTGGTGAAACTTATGTCATAGCCCTTGACATCACCAAAGCATTTGACAGGGGGTGGCATAAGTCTTTGCTTTCTAAACTCTCTTCCTTTGGTTTCATTGCTTCTCTGTTCTCTAATGTATAGTTTCTTGTTAGGCTGTTCTATCGCAAATGTTCGTTGATCCTGTCAATAGTGGTGTTCCTCAGAGTTCTGTCCTATTACCTACTCTCTTTCTTCTCTCAGTAAATGATCTTCTCTCTTCTACTTCTAACCCTTTTCACTTTTATGCTGATGATTCCATTTGATATATTTCAACTCACTTTTCCTTCCTTTAATATTCACTCTCCTTCTTGTCAAGTTGCACCACTCTGACTTAGGTAGTTGTCTTTTCTTTCTGCCTCACAAACATGTGAACTACTGGCATTCTGTCCAGAAACATACAATCTCTCCTTGTCATATGTAACACTTGACAACACTTAACTCACACAGCTCATTCTTCGTAACTAAATTTTCCTGCAGTGAGCAATGTGTGCTAGCCCCTGCCTTTTGGCAAAATGGCAGCAGTATATAAAAGAAGTAGGTAGGAATATTTAGGTAGGAGCATTAGTAGAAACATTAGGTACAAGTAGAAAGGAAGAGCATTAGATACAAGTAGTCATTATGAACATTAGATAGGAGCCTCTGCAAACATTGTGCTAGACTTGCCCTCTGCCAGTGGCCTGTTAAGGGTGAGGCACTAAAGGGTAAGAAATGACACTGGAGTTCTTTAGTTATGGAAACTCTGATGCTGTGGCCACCCCTTTGAGGGAGTTCCAATTGGAACAGGTGTCAGAGATATAGATGGATAGATTCTTGTGCAGATCATATTTCCTCCAACTTAGACCTGTCCAGAATTTTCGACTGGGGAAGCAGTAACCTTGTAAAATTCAATAGTACTAAAATAAAATTTCTCCTCATATCTCTCTCTAAGAATCACTTGTTTCCCTCTTCAATTTCAAAACACCACATTTCAACCCTGTAATAATATAAATGCATTGAGCATAAACACTCTGTCCCAGAAACCTCACTTAAGCATCATCACAAAGTCTGGTTCCCAAAAGCTGAATGTGTTGTATAGGTGCCTTAAGTATTTTTCTTGAAAGTAGCTGTTTCACACCAACAGGGGTTTTTAATTGCCAAAATATGGAATATTGTTAACATATCAGGGGTGGCTTATCCACCACCTCACTATCAGCTAGAATGGAATCAAAAGCCTTCCGTCTCATTAATTCTCCTAGTCTCAACTCTCTTGAGTCTTCCCTTTGTGTACAGTGATGTTGCTGCTCTCTCTTTATTGTATAGGTATATTTTGGCTGTTGTCCTAATGAACTGCTTGCAGGTGTCCCCATACCCATGGTTTGGACCTGTGGCATGCTTCCTAACAGCTTGTGTATGGAGACCAGCCACTTCTGGATTGGCTGTTAAAATGCCTCCATCTTCCCTCAGATGCTAAGCTGTGGGATTTTCTTCCTTGTTTTGTCTTTCCCTCTTCATATAACTACTTCTTTTAAGAGTCAGGTCTAAATACACTTATGGATCCCTGTTACCTTCTACTTTCTTTCTCTTTAACTTTCTCCTTTCACCCGAGTAGGCCTTGATTGGAGCATGGTATTTGCCATAGCATGTTGGTCACTTAAAAAAAACAACAAAAAACTACTTCACACTCTCTGACCACTAATAGCAAGGTGCCATCCAGACCATGTCTTGTGATGGCAGGGCATTTTTTAACATACTTAGTAGTCGGCCAATGCCCCCAGTACTTGAGCAAAAAAACAATTTTGCTTCCAAGAAACAAGGCCTTTTGAGGCCTGTTTTGGTAAAGCAATGTGAATTGTGATACTCCTTGTGAGCTTTGTATCATCATGATAGTTATTAGTTACCTCCATACACAAATAGACCTCTCTGAAAATTTGCCTCAGGTGTGAATATTCCTTAAAAGATGCCCTGTGTTATAGTCTACTCCTTCATGAACCTCATCACTTCCACTGCTTTAATTTTGATATTCTTCAAGGTATTTTCCCCTTGCCAGGGTGCAAGTAATGGTACTTGTAAGTCTTCAAATGTATTAGAATATATCCTTGAATTCGCATTCAACTCCTCGTATAATATGTTCTCATCTGTATCACTAAAGTTTCCCTCTTAGTACCATAATCTGATATTTTGGTCTTTAACTGTTAATTTTCCCAAATAGATCAGAGAATTAGTTTTATATACTCTTTCGGCTTATCAACTATTTCTTTCATACCTCAGCAGTTCCTTCTTATTCCGATGAAATAATTTCTTGTTTTCTTGTATCTATCAAATATGGCTTCATTTCTTTGTTTCCTATATCTCCTAAAGAGTGTATCCTTACCTTGCTTTAATACATCTCCAATTAAAACTTTACTTCATGTTTTTCTATCCCTCATTCACTGCAGCTTATGTTTGGTATATAACTCTCGATGTTCTCACTGGAAATTTATGATACCTAATATAACATTACTTTGTATTTAGGTTATGGAATTAGTCCTCCCTGTCTGTTTCCAATTGTCTAAGACTTTGTAGTTTTCCTTCTTTATTCCCTAAACTATTTTGCTTTGATTTCTGTCGTAAAGCACTTCCTCTTTTCCTATACAGTTCATCTTGAGTACTTTTTTTTTAAGAGGTCCAAATGTAATATTTTCAGTTTCAAGGCTTCTGTGCATGCAGACGTAATCTGGCTTTTCTAACTATGGTGACTTTAGATGCATGTTGGTACACTGGGTTTTCCCGTGTATTCTAAGAACCTAAAAATCCACATATTCCAACTAATCCCATGCAAATCTAAGGTCCCTAAAATGAGAACTTTATCAGTGCTCAGCATGGCTACCCTCACCACTTCATTTGATAATCATAGGGAATTGTGCACTAATAAAGTTATTAGACAAATTTCATTTATACATCTCTTGTTCCAAAAACTGGTTGATAAGTCCACTATTTATCATTATCTCTGAGAACTTTGTCTTCAATTCACCACTAGGGCTAGCCCTTCACTTTTCCTTATCCTATCTCTTTTCTTGTTATCATACACGTAAGCAGGAAGACTAAATATCATGTAACATCCTTGTTTTGTGTCTGCATTGCTTTTAATATTCAGTATACTCTTCTCCACTTGGTTCTTGAATTCAAGTTCCTTCCCATTCCCTACTAAGCAATCAACATTCATATATATGATCTTCAGCGCGTGCTTTCTATCTACCTATATCTCTGATGCCTGTTCCCTCCTAGAACTCCCTCAAAGGGGTGGCCACAACAATAGTCTCCATAACTAGCTAACTCTAGTGTCACTTCTTAGCCTTTAGTTCCTCACCCTTAACAGGCTACTGGCAGAGGGCAACTCTAGCGCAGTGTTTGCAGAGGCTCCAACCTAATATTCCTACTGATTACTTGTATCTAATGCTCCTGCCTAAATATTACTACTAACTTCTATCTATTTCTCCTACCACTTCAACTAAAGGCCAGGCTAGTGCTTAGTGCTCACCATAGCAAAATTTAGAGTTACGAAGAATGAGCTGTGTGAGTTAAGTGTTATAAAGTGATATGTGTGACAAAGAGATATTGTATGTTTGCATACAGAATGCCAGTAGTCCACATGTGGATGAGGCAGAAAGACAGCTACCTAGGTCTGAGGAGTGCAACTTGACAACCAATGAACTGCTGGCTCACTATGCAGCTGTCACTAACCCTACCAGGAACCCAGGTGGTTAGTATTGGTAATATACTTCCCTAGTCATTGTTACCTACCAACTACTACTTACAGCATGGGCCTTCTTTTGCTATAATCACTCATGTCACTCGAAACGGATGGGAATCTGCATTTTTTTTGTGACATTTATCTTCAGTCATTTGCCCACTCTACTTTCTGAATTTCTCAAATCTTCCCTGGTTGTGTTGTTTCATGTACTTATATTTTCGAATTTCTCACTGTCTACCATCTTGTATGCCTTCTGTAAGACTTCCTCACTGCTTCCTTCCATTCGAAATATTATTGCAGATTTAGGTCCTCTGAGCCCTCATCTGCTCACTCTCATGGAAAGCTACTGCACCTTCCAACACCAGCACCATACCCTTCCACCCTTGCCACATCTCCTCACCAGCATCACTCCCATCCTCCCTGACCACCTCACCCTCACACATCCCCATCATTCCCTCCCTTCCTATATATGCCACTGCTGCACATATACATACAAATGAAAAATAAAAGGTCTTAGTCATGAAGTAGAATATTCTAAGTTATGCTTGGAATGTACATGAAAAATTTTTGGAGTTAGAGAAAGCTGTATAAGAAGAAAAGTATCGTATAACTGGTATTTCAGAATCTGGCTAGATATTAGAAATGGAGATTTCCTCACCAAATACTCCATTTCTGGGTGCACTACAGTAATTCTTCGATTTAACGGATGAATAGGGAGAGGGAGTGTCCGTTAATGCTGAAAGTCTGCTAACTCGAATGTAACAATTTTTTGATACAATATACAATGTACAGTCAGACGCTTTCTTTTAATTCCTCTATCACTATTTTGAATTGTAAGGACTGCAAAATTATTTAATACATAGAGTCACAATTCTTTGTATACAACCTGACCGACCGCACGATAGCTTGAGGCAGAATGAGACCGAAACAAAGCAAGTATATGAATATTCCATGACAATCTGGTGATGTGGTGGGATGAGAGAAACACAGATTGGGTGGGAAACACTATGCTGACTCTAACGTCTTGACAGAGTCTTGATCACAGACCTTTCTGTGGTTTACCCCAGATGCTTCATATGCCCTGGTTCAGCCCATAGACAGCACGTCGACCCCAGTATACCACATCGTTCCATTTCACTCTATTCCGGGCACACCTTTCACCCTCCTGCATGT
>JAYMFT010319344.1:0-10020 GCA_038088735.1 Panulirus argus | reverse complement strand
AAAAAAAAAAAAAAAAAAAAGGGGGGGGGGAGGAATACATGGTAATCTATGCATGGTATTAAAGTACAGGGATAAAGGAAAATTTTTCAAAATTAAAGAAGCCTCTCAACAAGGAAAAAACAAAGTTGTTAAGTCTGCAAGAACACTACGGAAATACACTAAAAATATGTATAAAAAATTACAAGAGCTCTGCAAGAAAGTTAGAAAGACTAATCAGTGTACAAACAAGAGAAATAAGTAACATGCATGGAACAACTACAGATGAACCCAGAACAGAAAATTAATGAGCACAGCAGCAGCAAGAAACAGTATTATTCATCAAGCAAGAAGTGCAGTCAGTGCTCCATGCCAACCCTGCATATTGGTATAATCCTACTGTGAGTGCTCTTGGGTAGGTTCTTTCCCTCTGTTCTACAAAGCAATCATTATTTGAAAAATAAGCAAAAAATGTATCTTTCACCCAAAAGTAATGTCTATAGAAAGCCAAAATAGGATACATATTTTGCCTTATTCAAAATATAAAGAAATACTTTTAACACCCAACCAAAAAACTGACACATTTCTCACCTTACTGCGAATACGCAAGTGTTCATATTCAACAAATTCAGGCCTTTCATCATGTTCCCCTGTGAGAAAAGCATTTGCCATGCACAGTCCAATGGCAGGAAAAGCTACTAGAATAGACACCATCTTCCACTGCTTAGCCCCACCTGTAAATTATAAAATGCTAAAGTACATCATGATGAATCAGTATTTGCTGGAGTGCATAGATTCATACTCCAAATACATTCCATTAATCTTAAATAGTAGTTCAAGCAAATAAAATGACCTTTCATTGATATAAAAAAAAAGTGGAGCTGGGTTGTGGATAATGTGGTGCTCTGGTGGATTCAAAATCAAGATGGAACTTTAGAGATGTAATGAGTAGATCAGTGTAAGTAAAAAATTGTCATTTATTTGCTGTTTAGATTTAAACATAAAAAAAATGCTTTCCTGCAGCAGCAGACAAAACTACACATACATTTTTGCTTTTTATTGGTGGGATGTAAATTACTTCACATTACAATCAATGAAATAATCATAAAACAAATTTGGACACGATAAAAGTAATGTGATTCTTTAAAATAAAGGACTTCAGTGCCTCAAGGAAAGTTTTGGCATATGGAGCTGGAAACTATGTAGTAGCTCACACATCTCCCTTCCATCCATCAAGGGTAAGACACCATTAGTGGTGTTCAATTTGACACTATGGAAGTCACCTTCACAGGCAAGAGATAGAACATGAGTGACTTTGCTGTACTTTGGTAAAGTCAGATCAAACCAGAGAGGCTTGCATCCACTGTTGTAAAGACTACACTGATCGACAATCACCAATAACACCATTGGGAGTCATCCAGTTTCATGTTCCCTTCACTATCAAAGGGGAGCACAACAGTGATGGACTATGTACTGTGCCGCAATTACATCATTATCACAGTAAAGTTGACAGTCAAGATGAACCAGTATAAAAGGAAGGGCTTGGAAGCAAATGGAAAATGCAAGCTTAAGCTGAATAAAATACCTTTCTCTGTATGGTTTCAATGTATGCATCATTTAAATGTTCTTTTCATTAAACTATATGGACCTACTAACCCAATCTAATCTAATTCAATCTAGGGCTACATATCCCTAAACTAAAAAGGACTTTGCCCCTACTGACACTACTGACCTTATATTAGCATGTACAGCAATGCAATGGCCACAAGATAATGAAGTAAAACCTCCTAGAGTATCATGAGTACATCACTCACTTACACCAGCAAAATGTGGATTAAATTTTACAATTTGTAAATCCTTTGTGTCTATCATTAAAAAAATACAGCTAACATTTTCTAAATATAAAGGTTTTGGATATTTCTACTATTCTTTTCTATAACCCCAAATAAGCAATACTCTCCAAAGATCTGGCCCCTATCAGGTTTTGTATTTGCATAAGACTCTAAGTAAAGAGATTTAATTTAATTATTCTTTCATACATATCAGCATTTCATATGTCAAACATACGTTTTAGAGATAATCCTGCACAAAAGTTTTTAACCCTTAAACAAACTGTCAAGTACTGTCATGTGAAGATCCTCTTGAGAATGGCTTCCACCATCACATGACAATTCAACTTTCCTTACTTTGCTGTACCATCAAAAGCCAACAAAGATCTCTCCCATCAACAGGAAGGCTCATGGAAAAACTGCTCAACCCATTTCCCCTACAACCCTCACCATCATATTTGTAAGGGTGTCGCCCTGCAGGTAATTACATTGAAACTTGAGATTCAATTACGTAGAAACTGTGATGCTGAAAGGTCTACATGCATACCAAAATGTTAATATACATCATCCAAAATCAAAGCATATTTCCCATTTCCAACCAAAATTAGATCAAACATAACACCAAAAGAATTGGATTGTATTTAAAGAAACTTTTTGTAATTGTAACAGCCACTGGAGTCATTGCTGCACCGTAAGGAGGGAGATAACAGGCACAAGATAGGAGAAAAAAATAAACATTCCATGCATCAGTAGATGAGTGGCATCTTTTAACAGTATTTTGTTTTTCATTCATTTTTTTCTGACAAGCTCAATTTTTGTGATCTTCACAACCTTCCCCACTACTGAGTTATCTAATACTACATAATATCAAATAATGATCCCAATCCTCCTCCCCAGTCTATATTGAAATCAGTCTAAATCACTTCTAATAGGCCTCTGAAATCAAATGATTTGCTACTTCGGCAATGTAATTTCTGAGGAGCTCCCAAAGTAAAATCAGTAAGTTTTAAGTTTCGCTATGCAATAAACTAGCTTTGAATAACGAGTGATTCTATTTTGCAAAAGTAATGTAATATTTAGAGAACTGAGTAAAAGTTATGAAACATGACTCAGAGCATTATATAGAGAATATCAAGGCTAATGTGGGGATAAAATATGTAAAAGTAGGAAAAACACAAGCAAAACATAAAAAAAAACAATGAAAACCTCACTAACTTCCCTGTGCAGTTTAGATTTCTAAGGGGAGAAATTTACCAACATCAAAATGGTCTGGTATTAGGAAACATGTTGAATAGCTACTTATGGGGAGGTTGGGTGGTGGAGTAAATAGCCACTTGGTCTGTCGTCTGTTTCCTAACATTTACCTGCAGTTGGTGCAATGCTCAGTCATGGGTGTGTCTGATCTGTTTCAAAGAGGATATCAAATATTATGATAATTCTTGGATGCTAAGGAAATTACTTAAGTTTTTCACAGGTTCTGATGACTTTTTATAAAGGTGTTTCACCTAAATTTAGATTAGTTGACCTCATTTTCCCAGATATTAATTACCCTTAACTCAATAACTTTATCCACTATAAAATCTCAAGCTCCACAACCTTTATTCTTTTGTCTAAACATTACATCTCTCTATCTATTTATCTATATCTCTGATGCCTGTTCTAACTGGAACTACCTCAATGGGATGGTCATGGCAAAAGGGTCTCCATAACTAGAGAACTCCAGAGCTGCTTCTTAACCTTTAGCGCTTCACCATCAACAGGCCACTGGTAGGGGACAGCTCTAGCTACCACTACAAAAGAAGTCTGCTTCATATCCAAAGCTAATTTTGAGACATGATTTTGTCTAGACACCTCCATTCCTATGATGCATTGCCATACTTTTAGACCATAACACTATAGGTGTACTTCCCCAGGCTTTCTGAGTTCTACTTGTATTTCTTTGTATTCATGAACTAAAGATGTATATCGGTGTCTGACAAGACCTAATATACAAAAGCTAATTTCTATGCACTTCTGATCTGATAATTCACAGACAGGTAAATCCGTATGTAATACTTTGCTTTGGTTAGGTCTGATTAGATTTAGTCTCTTAGATTTCACTATACGATTAAGCTTTCCCTGATTTATGTGGGAGAGTTTTACTTTTATCTAAAAACTCGATTTCTAGTAATTCAACTTTGAGAGCTGATTTGATCTAAAAACTCGATTTCTAGTAATTCAACTTTGTGAGCTGATTTGATCTAAAAACTCGATTTCTAGTAATTCAACTTTGTGAGCTGATTTGGTCTTCATCACCTACCCGACTTCATATATCATCAAAAGTACAGTAACCAGATATAACAACACTGCACATTCAGAAGGCACATAAATCTGATAAAGATGTATCTTGGGAAGCTTGTATAGAAAAGCCATAAGCAACTAATCCTAACATTCTAAGTAAATGATCTTGATGAGCCAAATCGTGATTTGATTTTTGTCATTACTCCAGTTAATTTCACCTTGGCCCTACCAAAATCTACTTCAAACTTGAGTGCAATAATTGCTGATATTATAATGTTAGACGTTTAAGAAAACTAAAGAGAAAAGTCACGTATCTGCAAACTCTAACGCTCATGACGCTATCACCTCGGCCGGTAAGCATTCTCCAGCATACCTGACGTTCCCTTGGGCCTTTTTATCACATAAATACAAATACATAAAATTACCCTCATGGGCGTGTGCTTCTGCCGAACCAGCAGCAGCATTACGAATGGCAGTCGAGAAAGTCCTGCGAGCAAGGGCGGATAGAAAGCCTGCCATCTTGCTTGGTCGATCAGCTGGACGAGATACAACTGTGACGTCAAGCGACGATCTATCTTTATTCACAACATACTTCTATCTTCCAATAAAAGATATCACTCCAAATTTTCGTATTATATCTAATAATTTATCATTTAAGCTAAATACTATTTATGTATTCGTATCTGTTTCAATTTCAGAATGTCAATTCATCTCATGATTGGACGACCCTGGTCTAGAAGTACGGTACTATGAATGATGTTTGCGAATGATAATATTGCGTATTCTAGTATACAACGCATTCAACTTTGCCACCAAGAACAGATAATTTATCTTCAGTTGGTTTCATGATTGTGTCCAGTAACATTCGCATGTGTGTGTGTGTAGGTATTTTTTATGTATTTTCATGTGGAATGATATACGTTTCTGTCCTTACGATGAAATCCTTTTCATATTTTTCTAAAGTGGCTTTTTTAAGCTGCGCACCTGCCCTCCCGTTTGTGCCTACAAGATCTCATATTATCTTTTCATTTACTACAGTTGTTTATACTATTCCTAGAATGTGATAGATGAATTACAAAGGATTGAAAAGGCAATACAAAAGCTACTTTTGTATCCATCATAAAAACCCAGTATGATTAAATTTAAATATAAGAGTTAGAATAATGACATTAATACAAGACAGCAGACTGAAAAACAAAAACTTTATACATACATGGAGCTGTCGTGACTGATTACGCCCACACCAGCTATCAGTCACACACACAGGAACATGACGAGCTGAACCATTGACCCTGTGCCATGCCATGTATATTGGAGACAGCAGAATAACCCTAGTCTGCCCTATAACACAGCTGATTTTTTTTTTTTTGAGGTTCCAGTTTTCTGTTTCATGCCAAATAATGAGGTTTTACTTATGTCTACTCATTTTCCTTAGATCACTGAATATCAGGAAGCAATTAACACATCTGAGGACCCAGGAGAGACGTGTAATAATGTCACTGAACTTTCACAAACAGAGAAATATGGAAAGAAATATCCGGCATGTTGTTATTTTTACCCAAATGTGTATGGGTCGAACCTAATCAATTTATAGATCCATAACACAACCCGTGTGCTATTCCTGGGTCCAGATGAATTCATAAACCATCAGTAAACATTTGAATAGAATACGTCTTTATAGCTCTCCGAGAAGCAGTCATCTGCAGCATAAGAACACATCCACTGGGGGATATTTCCCTTATCCTCTTTAGGAAGGCTAGTGCACATGTCCTGGGCCCATGTCCACCCATGGCTGGCCCAGTACATACTACCATGTCAGGATGTACGTTAGGGTAAATGCCTGTTCCTTCATATGATTAAAACAGTTTAAATTGGCTCATTATTAGCCAAAGTAGGACATGCGTAATGTAGGAATTCTTCCATCTTGTTAGTAAAGCGCGAAGAGGATTCAAGGAGGTCAATAAAAATGATACCAGAATGAAGTGAACTGAGTCACAGTGAGAGGTTACAGTTCTTAAATTTACTCACCATAGAAGAGTAAGATATCACCTGATCACGTCTTCCTTTTTAAACCAGGTTCATGAAGTCAACAGTGATCAATGCTTCGAGAAACGCAAGAACAGCCAGATAAAATCACATGAAAATAAGCAAGGAATTTGTTAAAAAAAAAAGGTGTAAAGTACTTCTCTATAGTGTAAGATTGGATGATGAATGGAATCAACTAAACTGTGATTGCAGATAACAATCAGAAGTTTAAAAGGCTGTGTTATAATGGAGTAAGTTCAAGAGATGAGGCTGCACGATTGAAGAACTCCATCCCCATACAGAACAAACAGGTAATTACACACACAGGTAATGTTCACGTTCATGCTCAAGCACAGACACACATCCACTGTACAGACAAGCGCTTACACATGCATACACAACCACAAATACGTGCATGTACAAGCACATGTACAGGCAATAGGTGGCATTTAACCACTGACCAGGAAAGTACTTTCGCCTTGTGAATAGGGAAGGTTAGAGAAGGAGCACTACAGTTGTTGTTAGTGTCCCCTGCTTGACTTAGTTGATGTCGCATCTCTCTTTCACATACATGTGGGATGCTGACATTCAGTATATAAACACTCACACGCACCATCTCTTATAGCAGAAAAAACGTAACTTACACATCACATTAACTCAAAATTTCCCTGCGGTGAACGCTGCGCGCAAGCCTCTACCAAGTAGCAAATTCTCGTCATACGTAAAGTTTACATATAGGGCACCACGAGTGTAGAACTCTCAGCTGCACAAAAAGGTAATAATTACACAAGAACGGAAATACAACTGTATTTACAAGCACACACATACATATACATGTAAAGCCAAGGAGAGTTATGGGCAAACTGAATGAGCTAAGTGATAGAGGTGTGAATGCAGACAACATACAGAAGTTTCAAAGGTTGTATGACAGTGAGGTGTAGAACTCACAGTATATACAAAAAAGTAATTACATGTGCACGTAAAAATGTACAGAAAAAACAAGATTCAGGCACAATACACTGATGTAGTGTGATCGCGAACTGAATGACTCATTCTCACAAGGTCGGTGAATCATTCACATAAATTTTGATTCCATGTTCTCCCTGACTGACAACCTGTGTTTGTCATTAGATTTTGATTTTAGGTAATCGATGGTTGTGATATGAGTATGATAGCAACACTGATTTTGAAGACAAATACTTATTGGAGAATAAATTTCTCAGGAAATTCGTTTTACATATAAAGCTAATTCTGCGTTCATCTTCCCTTATTAATATGACGTGACAGAGCCTACGTAAGTTTTACATAGATCTCTGTTTATACATTATTACACATATATGTAAAAGACCCCCCGTACTAGTTAATTCATTATGGACAGATTATATTTTTGCACGACCGTTTCAGGGAAAATGCTGAAAGTCATGGGATATTACTCACATGTTTCGAGTATACAGAAAGTTTATTAAGAGATATCCCGTCAAGAGCCCATTTTCACATCTCTGAAAGATACAAAGTGTATCCCAATGATTAATTGAGAGAAAAATAAAAGATTCAGAAGCGTTAAAAATCAGATGACTAGTAGATCTCTGCCTTTACAGACGCCATATTTGAATGTTCTTTTGTTTTTTCATTCGCAGATCCTATGAGGTAAAATATCGGTCACTTCGTCTATAGGTGTTTGGGTGCTGCTGTTTAGTCATACGCTGGTAGAAATAGGGTGAATTTGGCATATACCAGTGACAGAAGGCCCTACAAGATGCTGGCGTTGATCAACAGAATATTAGACTGGTTCAAGAGCCTCTTTTGGAAGGAAGAGATGGAACTAACGTTGGTGGGCCTCCAGTACTCAGGCAAAACGACCTTCGTCAATGTTATTGCCGTAAGTTAAAGGCGTTGCCATTGGGATGTATTTCGTGTCGCAAGCACAGCTTGAGGAACGAAGAAAGTATAGCTTTCTTTTTTCTCTGTTCAACATATAAATGAAGTCCGGTGTTAGAGATTTGAGATGGTAGTAAATGTTTTTACAATCAACCGTAATGAGGGAGTCAGTTAAGGGAAATGAAATAGTATGTATCGCTTGTAGGCATAAATTAGGCCTGAGACTTTGTTATTAGTACGACGTAAGGAAAAATATAAATAAGAATGATGTAATATGAGGCTCCTTGGGTGCATCATTCATCACAAGTGGATAATACTTAGGCCTTATCATATGAGAAACTGTTGAAATTTTAAGTTTTCAGCAGATTGTGTTTGAATCCATCTTTGTCTGTCGATGATGAGTACCATATATTTAGTTTATTCCCTTGCACTCTTCATTACTTCAACCCCTGTGACATATCTTTCAGGTTTTAATGCTTGTACCATGTATAAGCCTACTTGAGAATGTATATTTCCCAAAACATGATAAGTTCTTTGTTTTCTTTTGTATGGTTTTTCTTTTTTGTTTATTATCGATAATTACAAATTACAGTATGTTTTTAACTGTATCAGCCTTTTATTCCTTTCAAGTTTTTTGTCTTTAACCCTTATAGAACAAATATCTCATTTTCACTATATTGGAACATGAGTTTGTAATGTGATTTAAAGCTGAAGGTAGTATACCTCATAAGAAAGTTTATTATCACAATAGTAAGAGGAAGCTGGTAGATACCTTTGTCCTTTTAATGGATAATAGTATCAAGCATCTTTGTGTGAAGATATACGTATGGGAAAACTGTGGTATACTATGTTGTCTGTTACCTCTACAACTGTGTATAAAGGTGGTTGTGGCTGTTTGAAGCTTTCCAGGATGAGCTTTGTGGATTTGAGTGGGATATTTGATTAAATTAATGATCAGCCTTTTGAGGCATTTGGATTTTAATGATTACAGTGGGAGGAGGAAGGGGAGTTTGGCAGTTTGGAAGGTTTCTGGGTAGGTACTATGTAAACAGGTTTCCATGTGTTCTGGATTCCTTTGTGTAAGCAGGAATGTTTTTTGTTGTCTGTATAGGCTTGGGTTTCTGTTGTCAGGGACTGTTGCAAGACAGTTTTGTAGGGTTGTTTTTGAGTTGTAAGTGTCAGTGAGAGTGAAAGGTGAGTGAACAGTTGTGACAGGGTGAATTTTTTGTGGATTTTTCATGATTGTTCTGTTTAGGGGTTTGGTTTATTTATGTTCGATTTATATTGAAATGTTTTAGAAGTATGTTTGTGTTCTGTGGTATAAGGAAGTTGTTTTTGAGTGTTTTCATGTGTTGAGGCTGGATAGTTTAGGTGTATTTTCTTCATTGTTCACTTAGATTGGCTGTTGTTGGTTTTGTGGTTCATTATGTTAAAGTAAAGAGTGCCAGTTTGCTGTTTGCTTTTCAGTAATATGGTTACTAATGGTGTTTTGGGTTTGGACATGTTCTAGGGCATGTATTGATGGTGAGTGGTTTTCTTTGAGCATGTTTCTCTACTTTATGAGGTCTGTGACTTTTGGGGAGAAGTTTGAGTCATATTGCTCTTTCTCTTTGTAGTATGGTCCTGTAATGGCATGGATAATGATTTTGTTGAAATCCATGAAGGAACCTTTACTCAAAACCATTCACCCCCTTCCCTTCCCTCTCACACACGCCTAATGCTATTAATAAAAACTCCTAACTCCTTTTAGTGTTTTACCTCTCACATCATATATCCATAGCAAGCTCCAGAAAGCATCTCTATCAACTGTATCATACTCTTTTACATGGATCTTGTATGGGATTCTCTCAGTGTTCCAAAAGCTGGCCATTTCACGTGGGTGTGGGCCCGCTGGTCAAGAAGAGTTGTTATGTCTGTATGTTTTTGTGGTTGAGCACAAGACAGTTTAGGAGTAAGTCTTCTTTATATATATATATATATATATATATATATCTATATATATATATATATATATATATATATATATATATAT
>JAYMFT010319333.1:0-10021 GCA_038088735.1 Panulirus argus | reverse complement strand
AGCACTAATGATCACCCATCTCTCACCATCCACTTTCAGTTTTACCCACATCAATCTGGAATTTACTTCCTTACGCTCTATTATTATTATTATTGTTAATATTTTTATAAGGAAGGGGACTTAATGAATTAAAAGGAGGAAGTGAAATGAAGATATAAGAGTATTTTGAAGAACTGATGAACATGGGGAAGGTTCAGCAGCAGTTATTACATACGTGGGTATGGAGGATGTAAGGAAAAGGATACTAGTGTAGGGGCCTTTGGCAATAAGGGAGGTAAAAAAGAGCAGTGATGGGGTTGAAGGTAGAAAGGCACTTGGAGTGAATGGGAATATGGCTAAAATTTTGAAGTATGGAGGAGAAAGTTTGATAGAATGGATGCATTTGATATGTAATTTAGCATGGAAGCAGAGGGTTGGGTGAAAACTATTATTATTCCTTTATTCAAAGGAAAAGGTGCTAAGGATGTATGTCTCAGTTATACAGGAATAAGACTGATAAGTATACCAGAAAAAGTGATGATAGAGTGATGGAGGTGAATGAATGTAAAAGAAGTGAGAAGCAAGAGCTTTTTAGGAAAGGTAGGGGATTTGAGGATCAGATTTCCGTGGTGAAGATGACCTTGGAAAAGTATCTAGTGAAGGTAAAAAGCTGTATGCAGCTTTTATGGATCTAGAGAAAGCATATGACAGTTGATTGGAATGATTTATGGGGTGTGTTAAGAGTTTAAGGGGTAGAGGGACAGCTGTTGTATGGTATGAAAGCCTTCCATAAAGGAGCAAATGCACATGTAGAAGTGGATGGAAAGTTTTTGAGTGAAAGTTTCAGTATGCATGTGGGTGTGAGGCAGGACTATGTGATGTCATTATGTCTTTTTAACATATATATGGCTGGAATGATAAGAGAGATGAAAACAAGATTATTGAAAAGGGATGTAGAGATGTAGTGTGGTGATGAGGTATGGTGGCTAGTGACAGTCGTGTTTGTGGATGATAATGTATTGTATGCTGAGAGTGAAGAGAAGTTGCAGGAGGTTGTAAGGGTGTTTTATGATGTGTTTAAGCTTAAGCAATTTTAGGTAAATGTGAGCAATTGTAAAGTAATGGTGCTTAAAAGGAAGCAGAGTGAAAGTATAGATTTTGCAAAGCCTCATAGAGCAAAAGAAGAGTGTACTTCACCTGTGTTAAAACATATGGGGTTAGACAGACTGGAAGAGGTGACAGAATTTAAGTATTTAGGAGCTATCTTGGATATGTTTGGTGATATGGAAATAGAGATAAGGGAGAGAGCAGTACAAGTTATTAGTTGGTAGGCAGCCACCAACCAGGGAGGTATATTGCTGGTACTAGCCTCCTGGGTATTAGAGAGGTTAGTGACAGCTGCATAATGAGTCAGCACTTCGATATTTTCAGGTTGCAGTCCTCTGACCCAGGTAATTATCTTTTCTTTCTGCCTCATCCACACGTGGATTGCTGATGCTCTGCCCATAAGCATACAGTCTTCCCTTGTTGCACTAAACACTTGACAACACTGAACTTACTCAATTCATTCTTTGTAACTATAGATTTTCTTTTGGTGAGTGTTATGTGCTATCTCTGACTCTTGGCAAAATTGTAGGAGCAGTAGTTAGAAGCCCTAGATAGGAACAGTAGGCAAGAACATTAGGTAGAAGTAGTAGGTCAGAACTTTAAGCAAGTGCATTAGGTTGATGTAGAAGGTTGGAACACTAGGTAGACACATTAGGTAGAAGTAGTTTATCTATCTATCTATCTATCCATATCTCTGATACCTGTTCCCTTCAGGAACTACCTCAAGGGGATGGCCAAAGCAAGTGTCTCTATAACGGGTGAATTCCAGTGCCACTTCTCAGCCTGTAGTGCCTTACCCTTTACAGGCCATTGGCAGAAGGCAACTTTAGGGCAGTGTTTCCAGAGGCTTTTACCTAATGTTCCTATCGACTGCTTCTACTTATTGTTCCTACTGATTATTTCTACCTAATGTGTCCACCTAATGCTCCAACCTGCTACTTCTAACTCCTGCCTAAGGTTCCTACCCACTACTTCTACCTAATGTTTCTGCTGGTGTTCCTTCCTACTACTGCTATATATTGCTCATATCATTTTGCCAAAATGCAGAGCTTGCACAAGTGTTCATCAGAGGAAAATCTAGAGTTCCGAGGATTGAATTGTGTGAGTTATGTATTGTCAAGTGTTATGTGTGACAAGGAAAGATTGTATGTTTGTGGAAAGAATGCCAGCTGTCCATGTGTGGGTGAGACAGAAAGAAAATACAGCTACCTTAGTCAAAGGAGTGCAACTTGACAACCACTGAAGTGCTGGCTCACTGCACAATCGTCACTAATCCTCCCAATACCCTGGCAGGTAGTACCTGTAATATACCTCCCTGGTCAGTGGTTGCCTACCAAATACTATCTACTAGATGTAGTCAGTAGGAAAATCAGGCAGGAGCCTCTGGAAACACTGATCTAGAGTTGCCCTCTGCCAATGGCTTGCTAAGGGTGAGGCACTAAAGCAGGGGTCTGCAACCTTTTGAACATAGTGTGCCAGTTTATAATTAATGCCATTCTTTTTTACTACCTTGTGTGCCAGGTGTTATTTTTTTCAGTACTATATAGCCTTTGAAAATTGAAATCATAATTATGCAGTATGTAGTGACCATTGTAGTTAAAGTAAATTGTATTTTCCTGCTCATGCATAATGTAAATATAACATTTTTGTAACATATAGTATTCTTTGTAGCTAAAAATATATTCTTTTTTATTTTGAATTTCTACTCACCATATTAATGTGATCCTTGCCCTTGCTTCCCTTTGGCCAAAGTTTAAATTTCAGGTGAATATCTGGAAACCTTGACTCCTTGAGCTTCACACAACCTTCAGAATGATCTGTTGTAAGCTTACTGCGATGGGGGTTGAGGATGTGCTTCATGTGTTGAAATATCTGCTCACATTGATATGTAGATCCAAATGCTGATAGCAATGCAAAAGCTAATTTCTTCATGCAATTGAATTTATCAGGCAGTGATGTCCAGGAACTTAATATGGAGGCTGCATGAGCATTCGTACTAATTTCCAATATTTCTCAAAGATCTTTAAATTTAGCTGACCACAATGACGAGGCCTGAAAGTTAATTAACTGCATTTCCAACTCCTCAATTTCCATTCACTCAAAGAGAGTTACGTCCAACTCACTGTATTTAAAGGTGCCTGGTTTGATTAGATATGAAAACACTGGGCCAATGTGTTGGAAATCTTGAAATCTGATAGAGAACTCAGAAAACTCAAACTTTAATTCTTGCATTTACACGTGAAGATCAGTAGTGTTGACAGGATAAATTGCAGATAATTTCTTCAAGTTTTTGAAATTACGGAAAGAACCAGTTTTAATATCTGAAGAGTAAACTGCAAGCTTTGCAGCAAATGCCTTCCAAGTATCATACAAATCCATCACTGTTTTTCATGCACCTTGCAAGAGAAGACTGAGGTCATTCAGATGTTTGGTGATGTCAGAAGTGAAGTGATTTAGATATCTGGGAGGGGATGTGGCAGCGAATGGAACCATGAAAGTGGAAATGAGTCATATGGTTGGGGATTGGGCGAAGGTTCTGGGAGCACTGACGAATGTATGGAAAATTTGGAAAGAGAGAAAGTTATCTGAGAGGGAGAAATAGATATGTTTGAAGGAATAGTATTCCCAATGATATTATATGGATGTGAGACATGGGCTATAGATAATACTCTGTGAGGAGGGTGGATGTGTTGGAAATGAAATGTTTCAGGACAATACATGTGATGTGCTCGATTAATTAATGAAAAGGTTAGAGAAATTGTGATAATGAAAAGAGTGTGGTAGAGAGAGCAGGAGAGGTTGTGTTGAAATGGTTTGGACACATGGAGAGAATGCGTGACGAAAAGTTGACAAAGAGGATATATGTGTCAGAAGTGGAGGGAACAAGGAGAACGGGGAGACCATATTGGAGATGGAAGGATGGAGTGAAAAAGATTTTGTGCTATCGGGGCCTAAACGTGCAGTAGGGTGAAATGCATGCTGTGGTATACTAGGGTAAACATATTGTTAGTGGACTGAACCAGGGCATGTAAAGCATTCAGGATAAACCATGGAAAGTTCCCTGGGGTCTGGATGTGGGTAGGGAAATGTAGTTTCGGTGCATTACTCTTGAAAAGTAGAGAATGAATGGGAGCAGATGTGGCCTTTCTTCATCTGTTTCTGGCGCTACCTCACTGACACGAGGGGTGGCAATCAATTATGTTTGAGAAGAAGTGAAAGTATATGTTATCTTCTTTTCTTTTCCTTCATGCATTTTCTCTGTTTCACGTGGGACAGAGTGGCATCAGGAATGGATGAAGGTGAGCAAATATGAATGTATATATATGTATATGAATGTGTATGAACATGTATATGTATATATGTATTTGTACGTGTATGTGCATATATGTACATATACATATGTATGTGTGTATATGTGAGTGGATGTGTCTTTCTTACCGCTACGTTGCTAACATGGGACACAGTGATCTTTTCCCCAACCTTAACCCAAATGCAGAAATATATGGCATGATATGTTTTGATACTGTATGAACTTTTTTAGTGCTTATCTCATGCTATATTGTGACCCAACTCTGTTAGCTTTGTCATGTGCCAAGCAAATGCTTGAAGTGGGTGTGAATGAGATGTTTGAGAGCTCTTGGTCGGACAGGAAGACATGGTAGTGATGTTTTATCTTTCTATTCAGCTTATTTTTTATTGTATTCTTATTTCAATCATAGTATGATCAACAACATGCTTAGTCACATTTGTATGTTTGTTTTTATTTCATATTATGTCACACCCTTAACAGTTTTGGAGACTCTTTGTAAAATGGTATGCAGTGAATATAGATAAAAGTTATGTGGAATGTCTCAATACACACCATACACATGATATTTGTTTGTGTAGCTCACAATTTGTTCCATGATTTAGTGATCAAACATCATTTGTATAAAGGTGAAAGATTCAACTCTCATATTCCTTACATCACTTTCGAGATTACTTTCTTGTGATGCCACTAGTTCAGCTTTCTTTGTCATCATTACCATCATTAAGTCCCCAGAGATTATCAGTGATATCCTGGATAGTAGCAAGTCAGTTTCACTTTGCAACTTGAGGGTCATGATATTTTGCCATGATGACATATGGGATATGCAAAGGATTTCTCTTTGCTGACTATAGTTGCTTTTTACCTGAGCCATCACCACAAATATCTATCCTTACTTGTATCATAATATTTCACAATTATTTCCTCTATATCATGATCAAGATCAATTTCTTATTGTTAAGATCAAAATCATGTTGTTCATGTAATGATAACTGAATGACTTTCACTGAATTACTATCACTTTCACCAAATAGGTAATTATTATCATTTGTGCCCCAGAGAGTATCACAATAGGCTGAGCTGCACCAAGCACATATCCCCGTTGTAGAAAGTGGCCCATGCACATGCTTGGGAGTGCCAAGGCTGTAACCTTCCTTAATTTTAGCTGCTTGTGTCACCAAAAAAGTGCACCTTTAAATTTAAATGAGGGGGAGAAGAGACAAAATGTACAAGTGTGGCTAGGGTCCCTTTCTCCTAAACCATACTGGTACAGCTGGGGTTTCCATACCCTAAACCTACCAGTATGGCGAGGATCATTTAGAGCTAAGGTAAAGATTTGTACGTTTGAAGGTATAATAATCCTAACAGTGGTGTATGGAGTTACAGGTGTTCTTGAATATTCAGTTGTATGTGAGAAGTACATGCATGGGATAAGTTGAGTTGGAGTGTTTTGGTATGTAGAAAGCAACTTGCTTTTAGCAAGCTTAATCAGGGCTTATGAAATGATCAAGGGAAACCATGGAATGGTCTATGGGACTTGACTGTGGGTGGGGGTCTCTGGTTTAATGCACTGTATATAATAGATGAAGAAATTAATGGTCATATGTGAGACAGTCAGTCTAATACAGGTTATACACAAACCAGCAAGATATAACAACATTGCCTTGGTTTTACCAAATGATTTAACACACATCATAGACTTTGAGGTCACTAAAACGAGTTATTTCTTTAACAAGAAGTGTATCTTAGCTGTAAAATACAAGTAAACAGAGACAGTCAGAATGAAGCAAAAGATGTAAATATTGCAAAAAACTTATATTTCCACCCAGACAAAATGAAATAGAATAAAGCCAGTAATGTAATAGCTAATACAAAATGGAATGAAGTTCTCTGTAGCAGTAATGCAAAAGTAAATACAGCAGTTTTCTGTCAATGCAGAAATCAAATAATTGCAAAATTAGTGCCACATATAAAGAACTATAGCAATATAGCACTGAAAGTTAGAAAACAATGAAGGATGTATCGAAGAAGAGAATGTAAGAAGTAACTGACATGCGTAACAAATGGAAATGACTTGGAACAATTTGAGAAAATAGTAAGAAATGCTGTTAGAGAAATAATGGAGATGGATGGAAGAGAAGAAAGAATAGATGAAAAGAAAATAATTCAAAATGTGGATGTAAGACCAACAATTCTGTTTGCTTACATGAACAAATAGAAGTTCATAAGATCAGACACTGGACTTTTTTGAGTAGATCACAGTTATGTGAATGCCCCCAAAGAATTTGCCAAATGTTAATTAACCACTATGAGTCAGCATTCAGAACAAGGGAGAATGAATAAATTGAGGTGAATCATTGTATGACTAAGACACATATGCACTTACAGACTTGAATGTATTAGAAAGAGACTTAACTGAAACAGGTGGTTGACTTGAAGATGAAAAAGACCAAGTAAGACTGCAAAAATATCTCTTCTGTCTATCTATGTATATTCTGATGCCGTTCCCTCTGGGAACTCCCTCAAGGGGGTGGCCACAGTAAAAGAGTCTCTATACCAGGTAAATTCCATTGCTGCTTTTTAGCCATTAGTGCCTCATCCTTAACAGGCTACTGGCAGAGGGCAACTCTAGCATAGTGTTTCCAAAAGCTCAAAGAGATCTGGATACTCTGTACAAGAATACTCAAGAGACGGAGCTCCATGAGCGTAAAACTCCTGCTCTGCACCGTGTACAGTGTACAGAATAGAACTTTTTGGAATCTGGTATGGAGAAATTTGGGCAAATAAGTCATGGAACTCCATTATTGCTGCACCTTACATGAAAGGAAATAAAGAGTGAGGTAATTGGCAAAGATATGATTATAAAGGAAGAACTTGAATATAAGGAACACATTGATAAGATAGTGCTTTCAAGCCAAACAGTGGGTGGAATGATATTGAGAATTTTTAGGGCAAGAGATAGAAAACTAGTGATAAATATGTTTAATGTCCTGGAAGTAAAATTGAATACTGCTGATTTGTATGGTTGCTAGTTAAGCAGATGGAAATAATCAGATTAGAGAGAATCTAGAAAAACTATGCAAACAGAAATGATGGACTTGAGCACATGAACTACTGTGAATGCTTGAAAGAACTTGAATTCAGCTGTATAGAATTATGAAGAGAGATGCATAATATTGTATGCTTAGCTGCAAATAGAAGGCAGAAAGAGCAGTGTTTTAGACTTGAGAACAACTCAGCAAAGAAGATATAGAATCACGAAATCTGATATGATACTATATCAGGGAACATACTGAAAACATACCAAACCAAAATGTATGAATGCCTGGTGAAAAAGCTGAAATGATTTTTTAATGCAATACCGGGATAACTAAGAAACATGCATGAAGTGACTATAGAAACGCTCAAAAGAAGTTTAGTCAATATTGGATGAATCGTAATTAGATAACTACCAAAAATGAAACTGAAAAAAATATATGGGGAGCTTGGCCTTCGGTGAGCGGGACATGTTTACCCTCTTAGTTATCGTCTTCTCATTCTTCTCCACATTTCTAAATTGCTTCAGTGCACCTTCTTCATTTCTTTCATACCTAAACCTCTTACTACCACATTTCTCTCTTGCCCTATCATTTCTTATTCAATCAACCCTTCTTGCACTACATTATGACCTCAAGCATTTCATTTTCAACACATCCACCCTCATCCATACTTGTTTATCAAGTGTTCATGCCCCACATGCATACAACACTGTCAGAGCTGCTATAGCAGCAGACATACCCATATATTTCCTTACAGACAGTGACCTTTTTTTCCCTGCACTCATAGTACCAAGGATTTTAACCCCCTTACCCTCTCTGTGGCTAGCATCAGCTTCCATGTTTCCATTTGCTGCCATATCCACTCCCAGTTAACTGAAACATCTCACTTCATCCAGGTTCTCTCCATTCAAACTCTCAGTCATGCTTATGTAGTATTCCATGATTAAACCATTCACTTTTTGTCCCCTTACCTTTACATGGTGGCCTTTACAAGCTTTTTCTCAATCCTGGGCACCTCACCTTGAGCCACACAGTTTCTGCAAAAAATCTTGTCCACTTCCCCATACATTATTACATTGTCATCTATCCTTTGGCATCTGCAGATGTCTGGACATGGAATTGACAATGTTCCTGAGGTATTCTAGGTCCATGATTTAATTCCAAGGGGTCTTGATCTCCTGATTGAGGCAAGACACTGATAAGGTGTTACAGGAAGCAGTCACTTGATCTTTTCTTAAGAAAGTCGTCTGCAATCCCATCCACTCTCGCCACTTTGCCATATTTCATCTTATGCATGGCTTTCAATATCTCTTGTTTTTTTCTCGAAATCATTTGCCTTGACTTTGCACACTCAGCATACTTCATCCCAAACACCCACATCTGCTATCCAATCATTTAAGTGTCTCAAACATTGATCAGTCTTTCAGAATGCTTACTCCATCTTTCAGAAATACTCACTCCATATCCTCTTTACTTCTGATTTGCCAGTTAGTACTTACCCATGTACTCCTTACATCAAAGCTTCCATTTGTTACCATTTTCTCCTCAAAGTATTCACCCCCTTCCAAAACATCTTTTTATTTTCCCTGAAGTTTGCTAGTGCTCTCTCACTTATCTCTTATTTACACCTCTCTCCTCTGGTGATAGAGGATAGAGAATATCACCTACACATCTCTATATTATCAAAAGCAAATTTGCCCTCATCAGAAGGCCTCTGTCCCTAGGATAGAAGAAAGAGAATGCTACCCACATTTCTCCTATATGTCGTGAAAGGCAACTAAGAAGGTTGGGAGCTGTTGGGGGTGGGATTCTCCCTTCCTATTTTATTACTTTCCAAAAGTTGGAACAGAAGGAGCTTATAGAGGATTTTTACTCTAAGGCTTAGGTGTCTGCTTTGGTGCTGTCTCTCCAAGTGAAGAAACCACAAACTGGTGTAAAAAAGAACAGTTATTACTTAACCTTGTAGATATAAAGAATTCCTCTTTGTTTTTTCAGTCAGTTTGTAGTAAACAAATGTAGTGCTAGAAGAGAACATATGCCAGATATGTAATGGTGTACAAAATACCTTTATACACTTATTCCACAGGGTCAGTACCTGTTAACTCAGATTTTATTATTGTACCTACAGATTGTAAAGAAATGGAAAGTGGCTTGGTTAATTTAGGTGTCAGCACCCCAGTTACTCTAACTCATTGCCAGCAGACTGGACTTCATACTCCTCAGCAGGTCAGTCAAAGAATATTGTACTGCTGTAAATTACATGTGTATCATTTTAGCTCATATTTGATTATTATACTTGATCTGCATTTCCCGCATTAGCGAGGTAGCACCAGCTAATCAACAAACAGAGACCCATTCACTCATATACAAAAATGTATACATACACGCACATACATGTACATATATATATATATATATATATATATATATATATATATATATATATATTACTATTATTATTATTATGGCTATAATTATTATTATTATTATTATTATGATTATCATCATTATTATTTTTATTATATAACTTGATTTCTGTTTCCCGCGTCAGCAGGGTAGCGCAAGGGAACAGACGAAGAAAGACCCATCC
>JAYMFT010319322.1:0-10021 GCA_038088735.1 Panulirus argus | reverse complement strand
ACACACACACACACACACACACACACACACACACACACACACACACACACACACACACACACACAAACACAGACACACGCGATTGATATGATCCAGTCCGATTCAGTGTGAAGTGATGAGGATGGGACATAAGCTAAAGAAGGACTCGACCTGAATATCATCTCGCGGGATATAAGCTTTAGGATTCTGTTTGCGAAAGAGTCTTAGGAATCGACACAGTCTTCAGCCTGTTGCCACAGTCCTACATTAGGAGTATAGTAAAGACGGCAATCAGTCTGTCGGCAAATATTAGATTTGCATACATATATAGATAAGGATTTGTTCAGCAAGCTGTTCTTCACATCCTGCATAAGGACAAAACTAGAATTATACTTCCTGAATCTGGTCACTGCACTTTAAGAAGCACAGAGAACTAATAGAGAAGGCCCAGAGGAGGGCAACAAAGACAGTACGAGAATCAAGAGAGCTGAGTTACAGGCAATAATTCTTTCAACCGTGGAAGGAAGAAGAGTAAGTGGTGACCTGGTCACAGACGTGTTTGATGATGTCAACAGCAAAAAACATTTCTTCGAAATATTCAAAGACAGAAGAACCAGAAGCCAGAATGAGACAGGATGTGCAGTGAGACTAGATGGTGAGACAGATGCAGTACAGTGAGACAGGATGGTGGGAAAAGGAGTACTTCTTAAGATTAACAAGAAAAAAAAAATAAATCACGAGGGAGAGATTTCGAGGAGATTTATAGAAAGGCAGAGATTGACGTAAAGATGACAGAGAGTGAATGAAACTGAAAATGAAAGAGCTGTGGCGGTGGGAAAGAGCCTGGGGGGAGTCATGGAACAGAACTAGCGGCTGGAAGAGTAAACAGGATGAAGAGGACACCAGCTCTAGAGAGCTGATGGAGAAGCTAAAGAGAGTATACAAAGTCATCAATGACTGTCGTACAGATCTGTGTATATATGTATGTACGTATGTCCGGTGAGATAAAGACTCAAAGTATCAAATCTTCTTTGTAAGTCTTGCATACGAATGAGTGAGGGGTCGATTCTATGGCGATTGATATGAGATTTCAAAGAGCTTTGGAATGATTCTCTTTCTCTCTCTCAATAAAAAAGACAGTACCCCTGGATAGTGTCTTAACAGCACCTGGGTTAAGGGTGATCATTGTTCTTCCTTGCTTCCCCAGCGGCTCGCATCTCCGCATGACGAGAACTTTAAAGGTTGCATGAAATTTAAAGAGAGGGCGCTGACGTAAGCTCTCTCTCCCCGATCGCTGGTACAACGCAGACCAGAGACTGCACTTGAAAGCATCGGTTATCGTTTTGCAGGAAGCGACGAGGAGGAGCAGGGGAAGAAATGTTGTTTATTGTTGCACCGGGATCACATTTCTTGACGTAAACTATTTTTATGCGACACGAGGACGCTGTAAAGACGATGGAAAAACGCTGTAGGTAAACTTAAAGCGAGATAGAGAGAGAGAGAGAGTAGAGGGAGAGAGAGAGAGAGAGAGAGAGAGAGAGAGAGAGAGAGAGAGAGAGAGAGAGAGAGAGAGAGAAGAGAGAAGAGAGAGGTGACGCCGCGGCTGGAATCTGTTTAGTGTTATGTAGAAAAAGAAAAGAGAAAATTTTCATGGGTGGCTTCTGAAATTTCAGAGGAGAGGTTCCTGTTTATTGCTTGCCGTACGTGGAGAGCACAGAGCGATGCCAGGTGGTGGACGGGTGGAGAGTGACGGGTGGACAGCGACGGGTGGAGCGTGAAAGAGGGAAAGTGACGGGTGGAATTTGACGGAAAAACGGCTTGCGTGAGGTGACGCCAAGAGAGATTGGGGAAAGAACAGCAAAAAGTGAGAGAAAACGAAACAAGGAAAATGGGCGAGGAATGGGAGGCATGTAGGAGAGAGCAGTGCTTACATGTGCGAGAGAAGTGTGTGGCTTGCGGAAGGTGGGATGGGGCCGTGCGAGAATGGGTAGTGAGTAATGGGCTGAGTAGTTACGATCGCGTTGTATTGTTAAAGACCAGGGCATATTCAGCATCAATGAGCTTCGTAAATGCTTGTTTAATACCTCATCTAGTTACTTTAGTCTCCTATGGCAGACTACTAAAGATCAACTCTGAGTTCATTTTGTTTTAAAAGTCCACAATAATGAACAATTAAATCATATTGCAATATTTTGGGAACTTTGTCCCATTTCTAAGGTAAAAGAGATGTCATTTTTTAGATCCTCTCAGTTGGCTGAGGGTGTCTTTTATCGCAGTGGATGAATAAAATGTGAAGTGAAGAGTGAGTCATTTGTTGAGTGGGACGGACGTAAAAGTAGCGAGCCTTGAGGTGCGGGGTACTTCCCATTGGCTACGAGGTATATTTTGCCCTCTCCCTGACCAGGGAGGGGCTGCTCCTGGCTGGCTATAACGCTGAGAGTACTGCGTGGTAAATGCGCAAGTTCACCAACCCATTAAGAGGCAGATGAAAATTCTCGTTATGAGGAGCTCTTTCGCGATAACTTCCTTTCCACTTGGTAGGTTTTATGATTTTGGTTTTGTCTGACAGATCATCTCTGGTTAGGTTCCTTGTGTGCTACTGGAGCACCCTCTCCAAGGTGAGCTATCACTCTCTTTGAGGTTGAGGTTCAGGTGGAAGGCATCAGTATAATCTACGTTGCTAAGGTTACAATCTCCCCATTGAGATGAATATTTGTAGATCACAATGGCTCTCTTGTGTGGGCTGGGTTACCGATTCATGATCTGCATAATCAGGTTGTTGGTCGTAGGGTCTTCATGAAATCGATGATCGGTTACATCTCATCCTCACTCCTGACGCATGTGACGTTCTCATTGATGACCTGACGATGTAGGACTCCCTCACCAAGCTATGAAGGCAGGAGACATTTGGATGCAGAAGTATGTATAGCTTGGCTGTCGTAACGTCAAGGGTGTTGAAGTTAGAGTTGTTTAGGGCTGTGTCTTAATACTTCCTCATCTCGTCTTATACGTCGTTGCTGGTGTACCCGTTGTTAACCAGCATCCGTCGCGGTCGTTAAGGTTTCATCCATCTTTGCAAAATCACAGACACCGGTTAGATATATCACAAGACGACCCCCTCATGCCCAAGATACAACGACCATACTGAAGATATACTGAACAGTAACTCCTCAGTTCTCCTGTACTCACCCTAGAGAAACAGTTACATAACATCACTACACTTTTTTGACCAGTGACTTCGCTTGGTGGACGTGTCCGGCTTCCTGGGCCCTGCAGGAGCTCCACAGAAGAGGGTCATGAGGCAGGAGAGTAAAGGCAAAGCATGAGGGAGATTATTTGCTTCGGAATATCAAATCAGGGGCATCATGAAAGCTTCTAATCTTTCCATGACCTCTCGAAAGTCCAGAACAACCAGATGGGAATTATCTGTCGAAGTTTGTATGGCGTGTGTTGTGTGTTGCGTACCATGCTAGTCTGTCACCCTTGTCCAGCACATCAGGTACCGTGTGTCTGGCTGGTGCGCGATGGTACAACTGGACTCACATAGCCTTATACTGCAACATAGCCACACACTGTAATGCAGCACTGGTCTCTCGCGATACTCATGGTCATAAACCGATACATAACCCTGAATTATTACCCACAGGTTGGTTTTACGACCCTTCTTAGAAAATGAGACCAGACAACTATTCAAGAGTCATACATCTTGTGATTCTTTAACTTTAAGTTGAAGAAAAATCTATAGTAAGTCTATGCAGAATTCTTTTAGCGTAACCAAATTACATTAAATTAAGAAGAATGAAAATAAATTCGAGTCTTTAACACTGCAGCGTAATAGGGAGATTAATTACTATGCTTGCCACTGGGTTCTAACAAGAAATAACCCAATCTTTCTATTATCATAGAAGCGAATGAAACAATAGAATATTAATTTCTATTTGTAAAAGGAGTCTGAAATACTAAATATGGAGACTGACCGATAATGGCAACGATTATGACTCTGCTTCGATAGGCAAAATGGATTAACTTTCCGGTTTGAAAAGAACGGAGATTTTCCTTTCATTTTTATAGATACAACGTAAGGTGTCAGTACACAAATTTTGTATCAATGCACGAAGACTTTCTTACTAATTTCATGATATAAGGGATTGCCGTTATGGTGTCCGTTTCTTTCCCTACACCGCTTAGCTTTTGGAAATCATGTCATCCTTCTAACAGGTAGGACCTAATCCTTTCCAAAAAGGCAGGTTCTTCACTACCTCCAGAATTCTTAGAGTATTTCTAGTCTTATCACATTACCGTACTCTTACTAGCACCACAGAGACATCTGGTGGCAGCCTCTAAAATTTGGAATGTCGGGACCCCGCACAAAAATAAGTGATTCATCAATATTTCCAAAAACACCGAATTCACTACGGTTTACCGTTCCTGGGCTCCAGGGGCAACAGGGGGAGGAGGGAGGGGAAAGTCTACAGGTCTGTCATGGAACGAATCAGCTGTTGTCAGGGCGACCTATTACGCGCCGTCTCCTTCCCGCCGCGCGCGGTTTGAAAAGCGCGCCAAAATCTGACTGAATTCCGGGCTCTGTGTCGCTGATTGGTTCCGGTGGGTGAGGGCAGAGGGGAGGGAAGCATGGGAGAGTTTGGGGGAGGGGGTAAGGGGCGAGAAAAGAACGGAAAATGCGCCGGTTCCTGTTATCGTTGGAATGAGAGATTTGATATTGTTCTGTAAGGATGTTTAATATATTTATCAACCAGTCATCTGAAAATTTGAAGTTGTCTTATGATGTAGTTACAGACATCATAGGTCGACAGAATATACACCAAAAATCCCCAATAGCACATAACAGTCATTAAAATAATTGTAGAAAGACCGGCTTTGTAATAGAATCTTGATCCGTTTTTCTTACTAAAGCATACTGTACAGTGTAGAAAGACTAGAGTGCCACATACTCATATATATATATATATATATATATATATATATATATATATATATATATTCCCCTCTAACTCTAACAGTATCTTGTATAGAAAAGACAGTGTTCCCAAACCCTTAGCTCCCCCCTACCCCCCCAACTCAGGAGGGATCGATGGATAATTTGTTAAAAACCAACAAAGAGGACAAGAGGACCAAGATGGCGTCCAACAAAGAGAACCAGAGGAACAACATGGCGGCCAAATGGCCGTCGTGGGGGGATTATACCTGTGGCCCGACCCCTCGGAGGCCTCAGGCTTCTACGGGTATATGTTATACGGGTCTCACGGTAGTGGTGGAGGGGAGGAGAGAGAGAGAGAGATGGTGGTGGAGTGACAGATGATGGCTTAATACTGAGAGGATGTTTTGGGGGAGTTTAGACTAGGAGGAAGAGGAGGTGAGAGGCGACGGTGGATGAGGGGTGGTTGTGGTGGCGGTGTGGTGGGTGACCCAGCTCCTGTGATGTTCCCTTAGAAGGAGCTGAGTGGATAGAGGCGACGAATGGATAGATTAGAGTATGGGGCAGTGTGTTGGGTGGATAGGTGGATGAGGAAGGAAGATGGGTGGTTTAATGGATGGGGCAGGAGGATGGGTGAATTGGTGGATGGGGAAGGAGGGTGGGTGAATTGGTGGCTGGGGAAAGTGGATGAGTAGATTAGGATAAGGAGGATAGATGGATTAGTGGGTAGGGTGTGAGGGAGGGAGTGGTGGTCTGAAGTCGTCCAAGATTAGGGGAGAGAGGAGAGTCGAGACCGAAGGAAACAGAGAAATCAGAAGGATCGAATCGGTTTCCTTCACGTGCACAACTGGTATGTTTATGACCCTTGACCCCTTGAGCACGGCGGTGCGATCCTTCGGCATCGTGGAGCGACGGACAATTTATTTCGATCAAAATACACAACGCCGGTGTTCGATTTCGGGGACAGGGAAGAACGGGTAGTCTATTCCCTATCAGCTATTACTGGTATTTGGGTCTCCGAAGTACGTGACCATTTATGTGCTATACAAACTCGCCTACTGGGTCAAGAGTTATCATATCATATCGAAAACGGAGCAAAGGAGTTGTTAACTCTACCAAGAGATTAACCTAGAGATAAGTTAAAGCCAGGGACAATAAAATTAAAGATAACTTAGAAAGTAGGAACTATGTAACGAATGTTATTTTATTACTGTTTGTGTTACAGGGAAAGAGTTTTACACTTGTATTGTCCCGTCACTTAACATTTCGCGTGTACCATATCTTAACTGTATGCATAAACACACACATATATACACCAATTTTCACCGGGTACCCATTCTTCGACCAACCCCAAAGGGGAGGATGAACACCTGGGTTGGCTGTGAGCCGGCTGGGTCCTGCCCCGCCCGGGACCAGGACTCGGGTCCGTTAGGCTGGTGGGTCGCAACTCTAACCACTGTACTAGGGTGGCACATACACAGTGAGGTATGAGGTAACTTAAACCTTCGAGGATATCCCATGAGGGAAGGGCATGAGGGAGTTCATATACAGATACGGACTATATACCCATGACAACTTCTCGGGGGGGGGGGGGGAAGGGGGGGGGGGGGATTACACTCATGACAACCTCCCAGGTGGGGACTGCACCTATGGCAACCTCTTAGATGGGGACTACACCCGTGACAACTTCTCGGGCGGGGACTAGACCCATGACAGTCTCCCAGATGGAGGTGAAGGGAAGTGTGGTTTGAGGTTGGGATGAGACAAAGATGAAGATGGGGTGTTGGAGAGGTAGAATGGGAAGAAGGCTTGGGGTGTGAGAGGTAGACTGGGTTGGGGAAGAATGGGTTTGGCATGGGGAGGGCTAGGGTGAGAGGAGGGTGGGAGATGAGGGTACAGTGGGAGGCAGGAACCCCAGTAAGTTGACGTTCAGGAAAGGAAGACAAAACTGTCCATTACAACCAAGACGAGACAGCACCTCTCAGACCCAGCATGATGTGACAGAACCTTCCATACCCACCTAAACGAGAAAGAACCTCCCAGATCCACTGAGACGACAGAATCCCCCAAACCCACCAAGACGAGACAGAACCTCTCAGACCCACCAAGACGAGACAGAACCTCTAAGACTCATCAAGACGAGACAGAACCTTTAAGACCCACCAAGACGAGGCAGAACCTCACAGAGCCACCAAGACGAGACGGAACCTCTCAGACCCACTAACACCTTTAGACTGTCTTCATCCAGACTTTCTGATGCTTTGAAACTACCACGATAATCACAATCTCGTTACCAACTGGTTCATCTGATCATATTCTTGTGAATTTCTCTTTATTAACCCCACCTTCTCCTCCGGTTACCCCGTCTAAAAGCCACCATAAGAACTTTAATGCCGATGCCAAATGGATTCATTTACGAAAATATCTATTTTTGACCTTCTCCTCGGGTGACGCTTCAGGTTGTGCCGTGCTTATGGCGAAGGCTACTTACTGTCGCAATGGAAGCATCCGTTCTTCGATTAAGACCTTCTCTCTCGATCAGTCCAACCGTTCCTGTTCTGGGGGCCATTTCAAGTAAGGGACCCAAAATGTTTCGGACTTGATAAAAGCTTTCGTTCCTCCAGCTACCATTCAGGTCTCACCTTCTCCCGATTTCATCACGAATCTCTTATTCGTGAGACGAGTATTTATATCATCTGGAGGAAATGTGACAAATACCTCTACCCTTCTTCGGCTGGTAGAGTTTTTTTCTAACAACGTCTGTCGTTTCATCTTTGCATTTCCGTTCTAGAGATACTACGAGCTTCCTCTCTCTGAGACAAATTTTTTCTCTCTCTGTCTCTCTCTCTCTCTTCCTCGGAGATTAACAGATACCCCGGGATTACATCCTGCCCTTTGTTGACACCTTCACACTCCTGTGTGTGTGTGTGTGTGTGTGTGTGTGTGACGGGGGAGGAGGTGACAGTACGGCGCGCGTGCGCCTGCGTACTGGACGAGGGAAACTGGCCACTGGGTAAAGTTGGGGATGCGTGTAATTCCTCCCCTATGGTTATTTACCATCCCATTTGCATGGGTTGCTGCTGCTCTTCCTGGTGACAGAGAGGTGTGTGTGTGTGTGTGTGTGTGTGTGTACGGCTTGAAGATTTCCCATTCCTTCTAAGCTTTCCTCCGGTCAGCACCAGTCACATGACAGGCGAGTGATGCGATACAAAAACAAATACATAGAGACAAAAGAACACACCCTTAGTCACAAAGCTGGTTAATGAAGCCCACAGAAGAGCAAAGACAGGTGGTCGCCACCGCGTCACAAGACTGGCCATTGAATAACCCAATACAGCAGCAACAAGAATAAAACCCCAAAACCTTTAATGTGTCTTGTTACTGGGCAGGGAGAGATAGATGCACTACAACAGCAGTACCAGACTCGTGGAGTCACTCTCCTCAGTGGGAAAAAACTTAAATGAAAAACCGGACTCGGGTCCACGGTAGGCAGAGGCAGGCGCGAGCAGCAATCCGGGGTATATGTGTTTGGGAGAGCATTACGTATCTCCCGTTGTCTGTCTGCTGCTGCTACCGACGACCAAACGATGAAACTACTTTTAAAAGATGCAGAGTTTCGAGACGAAACGAAAGATGCTCACTCTAGACTTCAGGATATTCCTAAAGATCATGGATAAGTTGATTGCAAATACTATTAGAGGCAAATGATGTGAGTGGATCTAGGAAGGAAACATGAATGTGCACTTGTACCTGGATGGGTGCCAGGAAGGTTTGCGTTTGCATCATCCGTGTGCGGGTAAACCTTCCACTTTATAGAAAACACCAGGGAAAGTCTCCCATCTATGAGTATGTCTTGTTCAGAAAGAAAGGCTCTTTGTGCATAAAATTGATAATGCGTAATAAAACTTCAAATATATATACAAGAGTGTGAGAATGATTTCCAATGCACATGTGTGTGTAAGAAAGGTTTCAAATTGTGTGTGGTTGAGAAAAAAGTATATACATATACGTACTGGAAACCTCTTTGACGTAGCTATATGTATTGGAGTGCTTTTCAGAACCACACACACTCTGAAGCCTTTCCTATACACATTGTGGTTGCATACGTATACGTGTGTAAGAAAAACTGTTCATACAGACGTCTAAGAAAGGATGATTTGTAAGTAAAGATACAGAATGTATACAGTCATATTTACAAATTCATACAATATAACTGATGCGAGATACAGTCATGTGGTTTGTTTATATGAGATAACTTTTTCTTCATAACTTTTATCTCTAATGCCAGCAAACGTTTGCGAGCTGTTCCTTTACCGGTAACAAACTGCATTATTGTATGAACATTTATATGAGGGGGGACAGAAAAAAGGACAAGAGAGGATTCCACAGCTTTGTTGTGCGAGGAGAGAAGGAGGTGTTATAACGGTCGCTCTTCGTGTGGCTGTTCTCCACACAGAAGCCTTGGGAGGCAGCAGCCATACGCGTGCCGTGGGTCCCATGCATGGGGGTGAGACACGAGCAGACAGACAGCTCACGAGAGCAGTACCCGAAATGGCTCCTTGTGGAACACCAAAAGGGAAGCAACATTATGAAGGATGTTGAGGCATGTTGGATGCTGCAGAAGACGTGATAACAGGAGAGTGTGATAAGAAGGAAGGTTATTAATTTCAACATGGCCAAGAAATAGGTGAAAATAGGTACGTAAACAGCAAATAGGTACGTAAACAGCACTCCAATACTTGGGCGAATGACACCCCCGCAGAAAAGGCATAGCTGCTCTTAGGAAAAAAAAAAAAAATTACGTCATCTATATAACAGCCCCAGGTGGATTTTGGGGGTGTTCATTACGTGGGGTTTCCAGGACAGAGCGGGGGATACGGTGGTCCCCACAATGGTTAGGTTATTGCAGGGTTGAACTGATATGTTTTGAAATTGAATAGCAGGAAATGAGTGGGAATTACAGAGAAATATAGACAGAAAATGAGTTTTGTTTTGGCACTGGCAAACACACACACACACACCCACACACACACACACACACACACACACACCCACACACACACACACACACACACACACACGTTTATGTACCCTGGCGCTACCTGG
>JAYMFT010319311.1:0-10021 GCA_038088735.1 Panulirus argus | reverse complement strand
CACATCGTTCCATTTCACTCTATTCCGGGCACACCTTTCACCCTCCTGCATATATATATATATATATATATATATATTAATATATATGAGCAGAAGAAGCACAAAGAAGGGCACTTCCCCATTTATCATGAGCATTTTTCTATTTATTTCAGACCAATTCACTGAAGCAAGACAGGGAGAGTTTACAGGAGTCAGGAGGTAAGGGGTTATGAACCTTGGTGCCAGGCACTTGAGAATGTTAAATGGATTACTGAAATCTAGAGAGGTAGAATGAATGGCTCTTCCTCTGTATATTTCTGCAACATTCAAATTTTCAATCCAATGTCCCTGCTGCTGAAAACCATCTGCCCACTTCATCTGATCTGGTAAGGCTGCTGTTCCTTTTAACTTTCGTCTCAAACAACTGTATAATTTTTACCATCATTTACACTCAATGGCTCATGTCTGTGTTTACTATAAAAAATATGTTGCTTATATATCTTTTGTATCATGTGGCCTAAAACTTCACTATCCTATAAAACTTTGGTTTTATTTTCATATATATTCTCATCAGCTCCTCCAGCTATGTACATCTCAATGATTGTTTGACTTATTGCCACGAGGCATTGCTCTCCTCACGTTTACATACCGAAATCCACTGTGCAAGGGATTTCAGTGTGAACTACAAAGACTGGCTTAGTTGTAATTGGGATGATCCCAGTTGATTCGACCCTTTTTTTTCCTCCTTAATGGTCAGGAACAACTAGTCCATTCTCAATCAGTAGGCCATGGCTCACTGGACTGGTGAGCCTCATGAATTGCCTGGATGGGCAATGGGGGTTGTCATATATTTAATTTATGATTATATGTAAATGACCATGATGATCAATGAGTCTGTATTACACTATAGTATATTTTCATGGTCACTTTAGAAAGTTTACTGCATTTCAGCTTTGTTGTTTGTTTCCTATCAGCATGTATATATCACCCCACAAAATAAGATGATAGAATTTTTCTCAAAGGTGGGTCACAAGTTCTTCAGATAAGCTAGTGTCCACAAAAAGCCTTGTCTGTATCCCCCCATATATTTTCACAGGCAATATATGATTAAGGTTTATTGTGGGTACATTATTTGACGTCCTCAGGGTATCATCATTGTACATCTGTTTGGTGTGACTAGTTTCAAGGTGCCTCAGACTACCTTGAGGGAATGTTCTTTCTTTACTCTTTCAGGCTGTTACTTCATTTGGGAATTTGATTTTGGGCACTGTATTTCTTCCACCTGTGCTTCAAAATGGTTGGTTCTTTCCTTTCTAAGGTGAAGAAAGCATAATTTATTTTCTAGAAGAAAGAAAATATGGGTACACTTGGCATTCCTAGGCACAATGGCACTTGGAATGCACAATCTGGCAGCTGCTTCCTGCAACACCTCATCAGTGTCTCACCTTTTTCAGATCAAGACCCTGTGGAACCAAAACATGGACTAGGATACTTCAGGAACCTGCCAGTTTCATGATCAGATGTCTGCAGAAGGTAATCAGAGCCAAAGGAGAGATGACAAAGTGATAACATGTGAGTGTGACATTGCCTTTAAAAATGATAGGGAAGCAGACAGTGTTTTTTGTGGACACTGTTTATTGAGCCATCACCTCAAAAAGGTTAGGAACCAGTAAATTAGCCAAGCATCCAGCGTGAGTTTCTTATAGTTACCGTCAGCTATTTTACACACCTATCCACTTTTTCTCCCTCTGAACTCTCTCAGTACAGTTACGCTATCTGCCCCCTTAGGGTCTTCTCCCCAAAATCTCATTTCAATCACTTTCAGTCAGGTATGTATGTCCCCTATCCCCCCTCAAAATGCTCACTTTGATACTTTGGGAGGGGTCAGTGATTCTTCTCAGCTTTTATACAACACTAACTTTCCCTGTGAATACTACTGTTTTGCTAACCAGGATACCTCCAGTTATGCTGACAGTATAGTGGAGACTGTCTTGGCAGAGATGAATTCCTACTCCCTTCTTCTACTTAACCCTCAACCTCTTAGCCATGGTTCAGTCATGCTTGCTCTGACACTTGTCACATCTGGGACAGAATGTATCAGGCCATGGCACTCTTCATTTCTCCTGCACCTCATTCTGCCTTCATTTTAGTTGAAAATCTTTGCAGAGCTCTTCTACATGGAATCATGCATGCATTCATAAAAAGAAATAAGGCACTATGATTCATTACAAATGAAAAACATCTCTATACCAAAAATAACAATGACCAGCATCAACATCTTCAGTTGCAACAAACTAATACATGCTTAACTAGAGAAGCACAAAATATGTGGCAGACACTAGAAAACAATCTAAATATATATTCAAGACCTTGTCAGCAATACAAATATGGAACACATTTGGTTTCCATGGAGTCTCAGAGTCATGAGAGAAGCTCCAAAGATTCATATAGACAATAAACAGCTTTTAACCTAGCTTAACTAATTTCCTTCCTAATCAACAAACATCAGTCCACACCTAGGATAGGATGTATAGATAAGGCACCAAAAATACAGATCCAGCTAACCATCCACACACTCTAATAACCCTACGTCATACAAAAGTACACTTTATGATACTTTGATTTCTCCACTTTACCTTTCTCTGTCCTTCCTTTTCCCTTTCCTGTTCTTCCTTTTTCCCTGCCTAACCACCCCAATGAAAAAAAAAAAATAAAATAAAATAAATGCTACCATCAACACAGCTATTGGATTATTTTATTCATCTACCCTTAGCATGCACACACACCTCTTTCTTGTTGACTGTAGCAGCCTTCGTCAGGATGACTCTGGCATCGTCCTTCCTGCCTTTGGTGATGAGCCAGCGAGTAGACTCTGGGATGATCCTGGGGAAGAAATATGTATTCTCATTACACCAATAGAATTCCACACTTACACACACCAGGCCTGCACTTACTAAGGAAGAGACCTAGGCAGTGATATCTGATTTTTCAAGATTTTGGAGGGTCTGTTGCTCATGAAGCCTATTATGTGCAAGTAAAGGAGGGTAGTAGAATGTGAAGGTGCCCCAGAGTGATATATGCATTTGATAATCAGTTTGAGTACTACATTTTGGAAGGATAATAAGGCTTGGGAATGGAAGCTTCCCAGTTTCAAATCAAGTGTTGTCAAATTCAGTGAATTATTTTCATTTTTTTCTTAAGGTGACTTAATTTGGGAAGAGTGAGTGGCAATCATTTGGGGAAGCAAACAAGTGAACCTAAGTTATAGTATAAAGGTGCAGTTTTGGTTAGTGAAGAGGTAGTAAAGTTATACTACAACCAAAAGGCAACACTCAGTGTTAGTTAAAGCTCTAAATTGTCCTTATGACAGAAGCTATTTTGTGCAAGTAAGATTCATTGCTGTTATCAGCGATGAGTGTAGGGTGTAAGGTTCTGGAAAAGATTTTCTAAGAGTGAGTAGACGACTTTCTCTAGAGACGAAAGACAGCATGGCTTTGGAGAAACAAGGTCAAGTATAACAAACCTCTTACAGTTCTGTGAGAGAGTGAGCTCAGTCTTAGACAAAAGGAAAGATTGGGTAGATTGTCTGTATCTGGACTGCCAGAAAGTTTTCATCACTGTACCATTTAGGAGACTGATTAAGAAACAAGAGAACCAGTCAGGAATAAGTTGGAAACTACTTCAATGACTATCAGATTATCTCAGTGGAAGGGAACAGAGGATGCATATCAGAGGAGCCTTTCCAAATGGGTCAAGGTGAACAGGTTTCTGTTCTGGGACTGTTACTCTTTTTGATCTGTGTAAATCACTTGCCAGATGATAAAGACTCTTACGTGAATATGTTTTTAGATGATGCAAAGGCCATGAAGGATGTGAAAAATGAGAATTGCATCAACTTTAAGGGGACCTAAAGAGACTCCAAAGTTTGTCTGATACATGGTTGATGAATTTCAACCTTAGCAAATGTAAAGTAACAAGGATGGAGCAAAATGAAAGAAGACCTCAAAATGGTTATTATCTAACAGGTAATAAGCTTTAGGATTCTGTGTGTGAGAAGGACTTGAGGGTCGACATCATCTCTAACTTGCCACCAAAATCCCACATTAGAAAAAAGTTAAGGAGACAAACTATCTACTGGGGAGGGTGACAAGATGGTACCAGAATTAAGAGTGCTGAATTACAGGGAAAGGCTATGGGCTTTAAAATTGCCCACCTTGGATGAGAGTGAACTAAGGGGTAACCTGATTACAACCCTTAAATTTTTAAAACAGATCAATGATGTGAACAGTGAACAGTTCTTTGAGAGATGAAATGTAGCAAGAAACTTGTTAGAATAGATGCAGAGAAGTACTTTCATAGTTTGAGTGGTGGATAGATAAAATTAGATGACTAAGGACATAGTTAATGTAGATAGTATACATAGATGTAAGTTGTACATATGACAGTAGAGAAGGTTCATGAGTAGATTGGGCCCCACAAGTGTAAAACTCCATAACCATGTAGGATAAATAGGTAATTGCTCACACAATATGAATATTATATTGCAGAAATCTCTGTGTGAGTGGGAATTCAGATTTGGCATTGTCCCATATCTGTTGCCAGATTCTCACATTAGGAGAACAGTATAGGAAACAGACTGTCTTTTGACAAATATTAGAATAACAGTTTTGTATATGGATAATGAAATTATTTAGCCGGCTGTTCACATCATACATAAGGACAAAACTAGAATAAGCTTTTCATGTTTGGTCATTGCACCTAAAGAAGCCAAGAGAATTAATACGGAAGGTTCAAAGGAGAGCAACAAAGTTGATACCTGAATTTCAAGAGCTGAGTTATAGGATAAGGCTACTGGTCTTAAATTTTGCCCAGCTTGGAAGAAAGAAGAATAAGGGGTGTACTGATCACAACCTGTAAGTTTTTAAACCATACATATGATACAGATACTGAACAGTTCTCTAAAAGATGTAGGGGTAGATTAAACAGATGACATAGCATGAAATTAAGTAATAAACTTATTAAAGAAGATATTAGAATTACTTTTGTGGTATGAGTGGCAGATGAATGGAATAAACTGAATTAGAACATGGTAAATACTGACATTACGCAAATGTTTAAAAGGCTGTATGAAATTAGATATTATTCAGTATGGCACTCAAAGAGTGTAAAGCTGTCTTCCTGTACAGTACAAACTGATGATAACACACACACACACACACACACACACATACACAACTTTGCTTATTTAAATCCGACAGATGACATTGACAGAGATTTAGGGATATAACAACATGGGGACATAACATGAAATTTAGCCTGAAACTTGTTAGAAAAGATGTATGAAAGTACTTTTATTAGTATAAACATGAAAGGATGCCAAAAACTTGTTAAAAATGATGTGTGAAAGTACTTTTATAATATAAGAGTATGGGATGATTGGCATAAAATGAGTAAAGTCATAATTAATGCAGGCAGCATTTAGAAATTTAAGAATCTGCATGAGACAGAATGTTCAAAAGATGGTGCCCCACAAGTGTAAACCTCCCTTCCCATATAGTATAAACAGGTAATGACACAGTAGCAAAGCTGATGGTGATGTTTAGGATCTTGCTTAGTGAGGTTAGAGTTCCAACAGACTGGATGTAAGCAAATATACTGATATTCAAAGCATTGTCTGCCAGATGATAAAGGAAGTAATTAGAGAACAGAAAGAGGAAACTCTTGACAGACTAAAACTACTTACTGACAGACAGTGTATGTTTAGGGAAGGAAAATAATGCTCTGTGAACCTATTGGTACTAGAATTTTACAAGTCTAAGCAACACATCAGAGAAAAGGGATGGAAGGGTGGACTATATACAGGGTATTCTTGGATCGTCTGAAGGCTGTTGATAATTAAACTGAATGTCTAAGCAGGTGTTGTGGGGTGAGACTGCACTAATGAAGTGGTACTCATATAACCTTAAGAGGTCAGAAAACACTAAGAAACCTCCTTAGTTATGTCAGGTGTCCTGTGCTGAGCCCACTACTGTCTGTGACCTATGTAGAAGACTGACTAGATGAGAATGAAATGTGACTGACTATGGACTAGAGATTAGATGGGGTATGAGTGATAGAGAGTGTGGGTAGTGGGGGAGTGTGGGTGGTAGAGGAGTGTAGATGGTAGGGGAGTGTGGGTGGTGGAGGAGTGTAGACTGTGGGTAAGTATAGGTCGAGAGTAGTGTGGATGATAGTAAAGTATGGATGTTGGGAATGTGTAGATGGTTGGGGAGTGTGGATGGTGGAGGAGTGTGGGTGGTGGAGAGGTGTGGGTAGTTGAGAGTGATAGGTGGTGGGGGGTGTGCATGGTGAGAGAGTGTGGGTGGTGGGATATATGGATGATGGGGGATAGTGGGTGATAAGGGAGTGTGGATGATGGAGACCTTTGGGTGGTAGGGAGTATGGGTGTTGGGTAGCGTACGTAGAGGGGGTAGAGGAGACTTACCAGTAGTAAGGGATGAAGAGGATGGCTGGTAGTGTCATGGTAACCTGGAGCCAGCGCCAGGAAGGGATACCCCAGGCCAGAGCAGCTGCTGTGAAGTAGCCCACCGTGTAGAAGGCCTGGGCCAGCACACCCACAAGCACACGCCAGCTCTTGCCCACCAGCTCCAATGCTGCCAACCAATTAGGGTCAAGGTTAAGTATACCTCACAACTGGTCAACTATGGCTAGAGTATCACCAGGGCTAGATGGCCATATAGATGGATGCTGGGTTAAGGGAGGTGTGGGTGTAGAGGCCACATATTGTGAAGGTGTTGAGGCTGTTTACCATGAAGGTTATGAGACCATGTACCATGGTTGGGGAGTGTGTTACTTACCCATGACATAGGCGACGAGGAAGACGCCCTGTAGGGAACTGCCCAAGACAAACCTGAGGATGGTGAAGGTGTAGTATTCTGGAATGATGGCCTGCCCTAGACCCACCACCACCATCAACAGCAAGGCACTCAGGAACACTGGTTTACGACCATACCTGTGGTGTGCCACAACATAATCAATTTCTCCTTCACACATAACCACAGCAAATGATACATTGATTACTGTCAAGGGAAGTGGTGTGATGCGCCACCACCACAAGCACTCTTACTTCCCCACATGCTGCTCCTCCTATTGGGTCAAATACAAGATACCTCCAGCAACCTAACTTGATCCACCATCAACCTCTACTTGCTGTAACTTGTTCCAGTGTACCTTAATGATTGCTTACATCACCAGTGTCCCACGGTGGCCATCTGGGTTATCAGTTTTACTTAGTGACCAGCTGGGTCTCTAGTGTCCCTTAGTGGCCAACTGGATCTCCAGTTTCCCATAGTGGCCACCTGAATCTCCAGTGCCAGTCGGTAGTCATCTGTGTCCCAGTGTTAATCCGTGTCATCATTTAACCCACAGTTCTGCTGTCCGTCTTGGCTACAGTATTATCAACATCAGTAACTGTACCCAAGTGACATACTGAAAATATAAACCCACAGATATGGCTGTATCTTGCTGTATCCTGACTGACTTTTCTGTCTCACCCTGAAGGGCCACACTGCCCTGCCCTGGCTGGCTGCACTGCCCTACCCTGGCTGACTGCACTGCCCTACCCTGGCTGACTGTACTGCCCTGTCCTGGCTGGCTGCAGTGCCCTACCCTGGCTGGCTGCACTACCCTACCCTGGCTGACTCTACTGCCCTACTCTGACTGGCTGCACTGCTCTGCCCTGGCTGGCTGCACTGCCCTACTCTGGCTGGCTGCACTACCCTATTCTGGCTGGCTGCACTGCCCTACTCTGGCCAGCTGCACTGCCCTTTCTAATCCCCTCAACACCTCAACGTCCTGTAGGCTCTGTTAGTTGGAAGAAAACAAAAATGGAAAATCTATAGTAATGATAAATGTAAAATGCCTCACTCTGCACCATGCTAGAGGGAGACCAGACAAGACTGAGGAACCTCATGGACTATAAGAAATATACAAATGGTTCAGCAGGCCAAGAGCACCCACCTTGTGGAGAGGAACCAGAGGCATGTCATGACCCACCTGTCAGACAGATCACCGAAGAGGTAGGATCCCACTAGCATGCCCACCATGTACACGCTCTGCACCGTGGCCCGCAACCAAGCCTCATTACACACTAGTTCGTACTGTAATGAATTCATGCTGCATTAATCACCCTACCTTCCTCCACATTATTTACTGTCATCTCCCTGACTGTCATCTCCCTATCTTCCTCCAGACTCTTGACTATCATCACTTCTGAATAATGATTTTGAAGACATTAAGACAATACACAGCTAAGCTGTGCAAGAATAGGTACAAAAAGTATTTTTTTGTTTAAACTGAGAGGAAAAACAACATCCAGAACCCTAGCGTTTTGGCCCAGCTCCAGCACCGTCACTCAGGCATCAGTGTTGGTGACCACCTGCTACTCACCACCACTCCTAACACCCTCCACCCTGCCTTCCCAAACACAAAATGACACACTAAAGAGATGGTTTTATATACATTTTTTTTAGACTTATTGTTTCCCACATTAACAATGTAGCACCAGGAAAAGACAAAGAAATGGCCTCATTTGATCACATCCATTCTCTAGCTGTCATGTATAATGCACCAAAACCACAGCTCCCTATCCAGAACCAGGCCCTAGAGACCTTTCTGTAGTTTCCCGAGGCCACTTCAAATGCCCTGCTTTAGTCCACTGAAAGCACATTGTCCACTGTATATCACATCACTCAGTTCACTCTATCCCCCGCACGCCTTTCACCCTCATGCATATTCAGGCCCCAAGCACTCAGAGTATTTTTCATTCCAACCTTCATCTCCAGTGTGGTCTCCTTTTTCTCTATGTTCCTTCCACTTCTGACACATATACAGTATATCCTCATTGTCAATTTTCCCTCATTCATTTGCTCCGTAAGTCGACACCACTGGGGCACACACTCTTCTGCTCTCTCATCCATACTCTACTCATTACCAGACCTCTCCCTTACTCTTAACTTGTTGTTCTCAAACATTTCATCTCCAACACACTCACACTGTTCTATACATTCTGTAAGTTTGCTTTTTTGTGCAGAAGGGGATGAATGAGGGAAGGAATACCTTAGTATGATAGGGGTAGGTTTGCTACAAAAATTAGTGAGTTACTTCATACATTCATGAGATGAGACGTGTGTGGCAAGGTGTTCATATGTTTACCAGTTCTGCCTACAGATGGCAGCCAATATCAGTGTTTGACGATGATTTCAAGATTAGAGGAAGATACTGGATATTAGTTACATATGCTTTGTGTTGTTGGGAACATCAAAGACCTAAATAGATTGGTAACCAGCTTGGTAACCCTTATCAGGTGGGAGGGGAAAGCCGTCCGCCTCCTGGCTGCCCCATCACAGTCAAGGAGATCAGCTCACTATGCAGGAGGGAGGGAGTTTCTCATAAATGCCAGGTGGTGGTTGTCATCCTCTGGCTTTGTTTCCCACTGCCCAGATATATTGAAATCTATGGAAATAGTACTGTCTGCTGCACTGCCCTCATCCCTCACCAGCACCACCTGCACCTCTTCTCTCCCTTCAGTTCTTACCCACAGACTTCTTCTAGGAGATCCTAGATTCCCAAGGCTCTCCTATGTAGAAAACTTGATCATCGTTTTCCATGTTTGCTAGGTAGCACCAGGTGCAGACGAAGAAAGGCCACATTCGCTCATGTCCATTCTTTTATCTGTCAAGTGCAATGCACTGAAACCACAGCTCCCTATCCACATCCATGTCCGACAGACCTTTCCATGGTTTACTCCAGATGTTTCACATGCCCTGGTTCAGTCCACTGACAACGCATTGACCCCTGTTTACCACATTGTTCCTTTTCACTCTGTTCCGTGCATGCCTTTCCTCTTCTCCATGTTGAGGCCCCGATCGCTCAAAAAATTTTTCACTCCATCCTTCCATCTCTAATTTGGTCTCCCACTTCTCCTTGTTCCCTCCACTTCTGACACATATATCCTCTTTGTCAACCTTTCCTCACTCATTCG
>JAYMFT010319300.1:0-10021 GCA_038088735.1 Panulirus argus | reverse complement strand
ATATATATATATATATATATATATATATATATATATATATATATATATATATATATATATATATATATATCCATCTAGCAAGACATGGAGGGGCGGTGCTGGCCGCCGCCGTACCCCAGGTCCCTCCAGCCTGCCCTCAGAGGGGTGTCTCGGTTCCACCTTAAGCCGACGTTTCATATGTAAATGTCGGAAAATGAAAAGGTAGAGTTCTCTGTACGTCATCCCCTCCGACTCCTAATGAAGAGTTAACCTAAAAGCCACGAAAGTAACCACTGGTTGGAATTAGCTGCCTCCCGTCGGCGGACGGTAACTTCCACACGACGATAACCCAGACGGTGCGATAACGAGAACAGTCATTAATAATGTGAACCTTGGGCTGAGTACGGCCAAGATGACCATATATTACCCGGCCATCTGGATGGCCCGGGACAAAGCCAGCACCGGCCGCCGGTACAGACGCTCACACCTCGTCCAACTTGCTTGTACTGAGGCTGGCCTGTGCAGAGGAGGAGGACCACCCCAGGCTGTGGTACGGGTAATGAGTATCATTCCAGTACAAACCGAGTCCCAAGCGAAGGGCTGTATGCTTCCCCCTCGGGTGCCACCTACCCTTCATTATCCCTCATGAATATACTCTCCCGCGGAAAACGCCTGGGAAAAAAAAAATATAACATCCTTAAATATCATTAATAACAGGGCGACGGGCCGACAGTGGTGGACAAAGGGTCCGGGCCGCATCCCGGTATGGTGGACGGCTCAACTCCATGATTAATGCAGCGGTGTTAAGATGCTTATTGTCCCTCGTCAGTGCCTGCGTCACATGAGGGTGCTTGACCTCCCTCGTCGTGGGGATATCACTTGCGGCACAACGGCCCAGAAGATAAATAAACCTGGCTCGCCTCCGCGCGTGACGCGATCCGTGCGCGAGGTCTTAAAAGAGATCTACATTGGAACATTCGGACCATTGTATCGCCTTCGATTGACGTAAGCAAGTACTGCAGCTGCCTTTTAAAAAAGATTTCTCCCTCCTGATAAAAACTTACATCGGGTGAAAAGCTTTCCTTAGTCAACTTACTATTTAGAGAGATCCGTGCCTGATTCCACTCGAAGAGAATAATGCTTTCATCCAAACACTGCCATCCAGCGCTTCCCCTGTGACAGAAACAATGTTGGGTTTTGTTTAGGTTAGTGCACCCTGAAATTGTCAGAGAATTCCATAGGCTGCATCTAAAACCTGTGTATATATATGTGAATATACTATCGTCTATTTTTGAGCCTCATGCATCATCATCTCAGGAAACTACACTGTCATCCTGACCAGGTAATTCATCATTATTACCATCATTATCTTTTTTATCACCTGACCAATCAGAACGCTCGTAATATTGTCAAATTAGTGAAATTATGTGGGGAAAAGGTGACTTATGGGCCCCGATGACCACGTTTTGGACCTTCGTAATTGACCTCTTCGGAAAGTTGGGTTATTTATTAGTTAAGTCATTACCTCACTCTACGATATGGTCTATTGTGGCATACGGTCAAGATATAAACATGGCTAAGATTTCCTTATCCTAAGAGATGACCCTTTTCCTCATTACAGTTAATGACTTTGGGCATCAAGTTAATCATTTAGTGGGAATAGTAAAGGGTATCTTTTTTGGAAGTGGACATGTGGACGGACCATCATGCAGTTGACCCTGGCCATGGATCATGATTTAATAACCTAAGTATCGCCACACGACTGCGTGTAAGATTTCCTGTTTGCTGTTATTGTTTATGATGTGTGAGGAGATGGCATGACGTTCTATGTTACGTGTTTCTCCTGGTAACCCTCTAATGAGTTCAGTCGACACTGTGATGTTACCTGTTAACGGTACCGTTACAGCAAACACGCAAGGCAACTTCCTCCTGAAATGTTAGCTTACAAATTTTATTTCCATGGTCTCTACGCCCAGTGGGCATCATTACCGTCTAATTTGTCTGAGTTGCTCTCGTTCAGTCTTATCTCTTTTGACCCGAGGCGTAAATCAACAGGTGCTGCAGTGCAGATGCCATCCAGGATCTCTGTATGATTCACTTGTTTTTTCCGATGATTTACCATCTTATAAGGTGAGATGGTGTTGTGAGAGTCCCCCGCCAGAGGGCCTGTCCCCGCCGGGGCATTTCCTGAGCCGGGAGTGGACCGCCACCTTCTGTTGGACGGGGTTCCCACGCTCGGGCCGTCTGGGGAAGGGCCCTCCTGATATATCACCTCCCCATAGCACCGTCAGGGCCAACCTCAGCCCTCCCAGCCTCGTTCTGATTGGATTCTCCGCAATGCTAATATTCAGTGCATCTCCCCTCCACACTCTTCTGTTTCTCTTTTCATCATTCTCTTGTCTTGCATCTACTCTTTCCTTTCTTTACTTTTTTTAATCTTCGTGCGTTCTTTATCGCTCTGTTTCTATGGCCTGCCTTCCTTCCCTGACGAGCCACCTCACTATCATTATATCTTTTTTTAGTGGTGTCCTTGGTTGGTGCGGTGTGTGTGTGTGTGTGGAGGGGCGCCTCAGTTACCCTGATGCTTCGCCTGTGTCAGGTGTGTCTGCCGCTGTGCAGGTACACATATGGGGGCATTACCAGGTCGTCACAGTAATATTCGTAAAATACGGAAATGACTGTCAACAGTTTATAAGACTCATATTGCAAGGACACATTCATTATATATGTAAACCTTGTAATTCGCAAAACGACCTAACGATCGCAATTTTCTGCCTAGTGCATTTGTAAAAACGTTTTCGAAGACGGACAAAATCCGTTCACCAGACAATAGTATAACACCGAAGGAGAGGAACTGTCGGCACTGTCTCAGCATGGGCGCTGTTAATGTTCATGTTTTCCCGTCCACTGGCGCGGGTCTACTCTGAAACCCAGGATGCTTTACAGATGGCTACAGTCAAATTGATCAGATGCCAAAGTATACACATTAAGCCAGAAGCTAGTCTCTGGAGAGGGTGGGAGGGAGGGCGTGGTGTGAGAGGCAGGTGGAGTGTAGGGCTCCCTTGGTGCTGCTCACCTCCCGCCCACATTACCAAGTGACACCCAATAATTATAATGTCAGTAATTAAACAACCCGGTGGGAGAGTTCCTTCCTGGCCCTCCCGGCCTCTGCCCGTCCATACCCCGGCCTTTCTCACCGCCTGTCGCAGGCGGCTAACAGCCTATTTTGAATCTAATAACACACGTTAGGCACGTCGTTGTCGCCCGGTGAAAAGGTCTGCTGCTGAAATTGATTAAGAAACTCTGTAGATGCCACACCATAGCTGCGAAGTGGAAGAGAATGCACGGGCTTTTATAGAGTCGATGTTTACTCGAGACCTGAGCCAGTCCTCTGTGTAAGGTTTTCACAATACGTCCGTCGTCTTGCGGTTACATCTGAGAACGGTGATGGCAACGACGCCCCGTGAAGATCTCACAGGTGCTGACGACACGCTGCCTCCAGAGAGCGGTGCTGCGGAGGTTGCCCTCGCCACTCCCGACCCCCTCTGCCTCCCCACCCCGCCGCTTGGGTCACCTTTGCCCTGACGGCAACGCCGATGGTACCAGATATCGATGACCTCTTTGTGTGTACATCTTGACCCCTTGAGCACGACAGTACGTTCCTAGAGCATGACGGTGCAAACCCTTCAACACAACAGTAAGACCCTTCGGCATGACGGTGTAATCTTTGACCTTTCCTTTAAGGGTCAGGTTAAAGGCCAGGCTATCACACCTAAGGGTCGAACCGCTGTGCTCCCCGGGTGAGGATTTGCGACACCGCGCCTGAAGCCTCGTAGTTTAGAAACACAGACGACCTGTTGACAATGTGCCAAGGTAAAGTCCCATACTGGCTGGTGACATTCGGCGGTAAACGGAAGCTCTTTAGGGAAGTAGACTATACAACGTGAAGCAAGAGTTATTGGAAGTATTAATAAATGAATGATTACAAGTACGTAACATAACGTAAGCAAATGGTCACACCATTTACCACGTTACGACGGAATTGAGTTAAGAGGTGATGGAAAGTCAATGTCCCAGGCTAATCACTTGACCTGCTACAGTACTGAGTATAAGGCCATAGCATGGCTGAGAGGGAGGAGTGTGGGTCGAGCACATGACTGAGGCAGCAGCCGAGTGTCCACCGGCACTAAGACGCTGAGAAAGTCCGACACACCAACACAAAACATCTCAGTTGTGTGACTTCGAGATCGCAGCGACTCCCGTGTGTGACGCACTTGACCCCGCAGTGTAGTGGATGTGTAGCAAACGTGTGTATAGCCTGGGCTGGGCGGGGGTAGGCTGTGTCGGGCCACCACCTATCTGGAGCAGTGCAAGTGGCAGGCTGGGCCGGGCGAGTCATGCGGGCGACACATGACGACATAACATGCATATGGCGACGTGCATGTGGGAGCCTGACGTCCTCATGACGTATGCATGTTACGTATAGTGGCAGGCTTTACAAACGGTGGAGGCCGTGTAACAGATGGTGAAAGGCGCAAGGTAGATGGTGAAACGCTCGTGGCGGGGTAACTGTGAGCACATAGGTCGTACAAGGTGGGAGCGTGTGGGTGCGGGCGGTGGCATCGGACGGAGGTAAGACGGGCAGCGTTCAGGTGTACATCGGGGCAAACATGCAAGTGATGGCGGCGTATGGAAGTAAAGATGAGTGCGAGTGGTAGGTGGCAAACGTGGGCGTGCGAGTGCGTGTGGGTGGCGCCGTGCGGGGTCTTGGTGGCCGGCGGGTGGTCGTGACCCGCCGCAGGCCGCTAGTGCAGTACTGGGCCGCCCTGGAATGTGACTTGTCCCTCCCCGACTCCTTCATGTCCCGTTGTAGCCTCGTGACCCTGCCGCCGGCCAGGGAGCCGCGGCCCAGGCTGACGGACACACGCGGCCTTCTGGCAGGTGCAGCCTCGGCTCCTCACCACGTAGGGCATTCATGTCATGATGACACGTGTCCAATCTTAAGCCTCAGTTCTCTGCACTCCTACATCCCTCTCCCAGTTTGACCCCCAGGCAGCTCTTCACTGATCTTTCAGTCCTCTCAACTGTCCAAATGCGAGTGCTCTCAAGATACAAAAATGCCTCTCCAATCCACTGCTGGGTAACTCTTCTACACTACTCAATAATTCCCTTCCATTCCCTTTTTACACCACTACCTGGTCCGCTTTCACGTTGCCCTCGAGTCCTCGTCATGTCCTTAAAACCATTTTCATATATTTTTCTAATTCTCTCTCCGGAGGTCCCTCCGTTTCCATCCGTGTCCCTTCAGTCCATATGAGGGTGCTTCTTCAAACATCTTCCTCGTGTCCCTTTGGCTTTCTCCTCATTTGGCATCCACACCTTTGTCTCTCTTTCAGGACAAATATCTAATGCCCAGGCTGCCTTTCTGGTAGTCGTCCTGGAGTCCTTTACTGCGTACTCTACCATATCCTTCAGTGCGCATTCTAATGCCATCTAGGCCTTACGCAAGTCCTTACTTAAGTACCCAACTAGACCCACATCCATTCCCTCTCCAGACGCTTCTTTATTCAGCCAGTCTTCCTTTCTTATTCCACGTCTTACCTTGCCTTTCCTCTTTACGCTTCGTTTCAGTCCCTTTCTAGGTGGATTTTTGTTGTATTACAGACCCTTCTTAATCATCTTTTAACTTCCTTCCTTTTCCAGGCTGTCCTTTCAAGACACTAAAGTGGAAATGTGGCGGAATGACCTAGCATGATCAAAATTGGTGATAGCAGATGATTATGCATGCGCATTTCTACTGTGTATACTTAACATCCCAGTTACTTTATGTTATATTTCACTCCTTGAATCTGAGTATCTATATTTATTGACATAAATATCTGATCTTAAAGTTCTTGTCTACGTAATAATAATAATAATAATAATAATAATAATAATAATAATAGTGGGTTACTGAATAAGTTGCAGTTAAGGTTGAAAATACACAAAGAAAATGCACATAACAAATAAATGGGGGCGACAGAGAAGGGGTGTTAAGCAGCCTTCTCACAAAGGTGATGGTCTGTATTCATTCCACTAATCATTAATGACTTCCTCTGTGGTTGGGATGGGGGCTGTTCCCGTAGCGGTCTGTGCGAGCTCGTATGGGTTAGATTACGGTTGTGGTGCCGAAATGCAACTCGGGAACGAGGGATCTCCGATGGCAAGATATGACGGTGACAGAGTTATAATTACAGAGGAAAATAAATACACCACACAGATCTTTCGATGCTCTTTGTGATTATGAAAAGAGATCGGGAACACAGAGATTAGTGTAGCAGGAGGAGAAAACCACATGATGACAAGGTGAAATATGCCCGTAAACTTTATACGTAACTAAGCAAGCGCAAGTAATGTCGATCGTGAACTTGAAGCGAAGCATTTGTCAGTCCTATTCTTAAAAGTACCTATGGGGCTGCCTTCATCTTCTCTAACTGGTAAATCATTCAGCATGTTAACAAATCCTGTTAAAATAAAACTTTTGCCAGTACCTTTGTATCCATTACTGCGAGTAAAATAAGATAAACCTAGCCTTAATTAGCTACTTAGAACGAGATTATCAAAGCCTTGGATAGTTCTGTATACCTGCATCTGATCACCTCTTAACCTTCTATTTTCTAAGCTAAATAAGGTGGGTGACGAGAACTGAAAATGATATTGTGAGAGGGTTGACACCAAGGAACTGTAAAGAGTAAGGACTATTTTCTTAGAGTTTAAGAGTTGAATGACGCACTTACAAATCTTAGAAATCTATTCGTCTTTCAACCGAGTCTGTGCTCTGCTTACTTGTCTCTAGTTCATCGGAGATTATTGCCCTTAGGTCTTTTACCTCATTTACATTTAGTAAATCAGAGGAATCCATGCTGTATCTTGTCTTCTCGTTTCTGCTTCCGATGTGTAAAACTTGGCTATTGTGGATCTTGGAATTCATTTGCCACCAGTGTGACCAGTCCATCACTTTGTTTATGTCCTCTTGCAGCTGCGTAAGTTCATTTTCTCTTGTAGCTTTATTTCTCAGCATAGTATCGTCTATGAATTTCCATATTATACAACGCAGCTCATTATCAGCGTCATTAGATTATGAGAAAGGGAACCGGTCCCAAGACAGATCCCTGCGGTACGCCAATAGTGTATGTATGTAGTGCAGCAGCTTCTTCCTGAAGCGTAGATCCAGGTGGTGGGGAAGTGTCGACAGGTATTTATTTACAGAATGTCTCTTGGCAGGTGGTTTATGAGAGACCCAGTTGCCTATCAATCGAGGTTACCTTACTTATGTGTTAGACGTAATAACGACCACCAAATTCTTTTATTGGCCCATTGACAACAGCAGATGGCACGGATGATTACCCGGAGATGAATGAGAAGCCAAAAAACAACATATGTGTTCACTGAGTCAGTAACATTGTAATACTAAACGACCCAACCGACCTCTTCCCAAATAGCAATCCCTCTATGTTACACGAAGCAGTCCTAACCACCTGGCCACAAGACTTCGAGAAGGCCACCGAGAACCTGCCCAGGTCCTGCCTCACGACAGGACTCCTGGAACTCTCTCTTTATGTAGAAATGCAAAACACAACTTTTGCACCAGCATCAATTTTCCTCCAGACGAAATGTGTGGATTCTAGCATCATTCCCGAGAGTCTGATACTGACTCACATCGTCCCAATCCACAGAGGAAAAAGCCAAGTAATAAAAAAAAATAAAACGTAAATGTTCTTAAATGGAAACTGACCAGTTTTATGGAATCAGATTGTCTTTATAATCCTGGATAACATCGATTCAGGGCAGGAAAATCTTGCGTCTCTCAGTTGCTTGACCACTACGATGAAATTGTAAAAGCACTGGAAAACAAATTCCTAATGTGATTCATACAGACTTTGTAAAAAATCTTTAATATACATGATCATGGTGTAATAGTACACACAATGCCTAAGATGTGAATCACCTGTAAAATTACAAGATGGGGAAGCAAAGGTTTAACCAACAGATCATATATCGGGTTATTCCCGGTGCCTCCACTTGAATCCCTTCTGTTCCTCATTTTTCTATTTGACACTGATGCAAAAACGAGTCTTATTTTCATATCACCCTTTCCAGATGATACCAGAATACGTATGAAAATCTCGGCGGCAGAAGACGCCACAAAAAACTACACGACCTGACAAGGTCGTCCGAGGGGCCATCGAAAACAACATGTTTTTGACTGGAGAAGAGTTCATAGTCCTCCAGCATTGAGAGAATGAAGACACAGCAGCAGTACAGAATACTTGACAAACACCACACACCAAAATATGATCAAACAATATGAAAGACCTTGGAGTGGTAATGTCCGACGAACAAAAAGAGAAAAAAGTTGCTTCTTTAAAAAAAGATGGTAGGCTGGATCTTGCAGTCCTTCAAAACGTTGATTTGTGGCCGTATCATCAGCGGATTTATTGTGTACCCCAATGCTCATCGTGTGGGATGTAGCGCAAAAGGTTTATGGAGGCCACAATGAGTCTTTGTCAGACCCCAGTGAGGTGATTCTTATAATGATTATTACAAAACTGGTTCAATACATAAGCTATATTACGTACATTACACAGTCTTTCATATGCTAAGTTTTATAGACTCGATGCAGAGTGGACACAATTCTAGAATTTCATGCATCTTGTTATTAGCAATAAGGTGTTGTAACATTTCTTGCAGGGTTTGTTTAGACCTACCTATAAAAAGCTCTATTTTTTCACGTTATAAGATATAGCGTTCTAGTTTGTGCACAAGTCTTTGGCGACAAATTTTACAATCCACATGATGAACATCTCTAGTTAGGTCAAGGGACCAACAGCACCTACAGCCTAGACCTCGTCTAGCAGTTGCGACATCCTGTAATCTTCTGATCAAAAGAGGAAAAAGCGGTGATGACTCTTTAAAACATCACTACTCCCACGAACAGAACACTTCTGTGGACTAACATCATCTATCAAGGCGGCAGAAACTGCAAAGGAAGTGTGTAAAGATGTTTCACTGCACACACTGGCGAGGTAAAGGAAATAGACTACCAAGATCGACTAAAATCACTGATGCTGTACTCCTCGAGCGCGCTAGACGGGAGACTTATATCAGGAAAACATTGGGGTGTGCAATGGGGAAATCTCAGAAGGCCTTGGATATGTCTTTACTTAGCGTTCCAGGCCAGCAAGCCTGATACCGCGGCTTCCAACGGCCTGGTCAAGCAACGACCCAACTCAGCAGTTTGGACTCAGCCTAAGCTGTAGGGAGAGAAGACCTTCCAAGACAAGGCCAGGTAAACATCTGGCCTGAGTTCTTTGTTACTGGACACTTGCTTAACCCTCTCTTTCCTTCCTCATGACGACAGTAGCCCGGGGATGTTAGCCCTTCCGCGTCAGCTGTGTAACCCTCCTCCCTCCCTCGACTTATGATGACTAACCAAGGTTCTTTGCCCCTCTGGATCAGCTGGTTGCCCCTTGCCCTTATGACCCACATGACGACGATAGTTACCACGGAACTCCTGCTCCACACCCAGTATTGGACCATATTCTCTCTCTCTCTCTCTCTCTCTCTCTCTCTCTCTCTCTCTCTGAAGGAAAAATCATAAGTTGAAGACTGTTTGAATATAGAGAAAAAAGCTATTTGAAGATGCAAAGGTCAAAGGAACATCCTGGAAATACGAAGACTTGTATTTACCGGACCGCCCTTGATGTGAGATATACAAAGTTTATATTTTTTTTCCAATGTTGTCACGATATATACAGATATCTTCACTGTAAAAGAAGTGGGGTTACAAGGTAATATATGTGTATTGACACTATCTAGATTGCAAATACACACGTGTGTGTGTCTGTGTGATTAGTATTTGTGTGTTACGAGAGAGAGTTTTACACTCGTGTTGCCCCGTCTCTTAACCATGTATATGAATACATCCCCACCCCAGCCTAAGTCAGTTGTGTGTGTGAGTATATATATATATATATATATATATATATATATATATATATAT
>JAYMFT010319299.1:0-23447 GCA_038088735.1 Panulirus argus | reverse complement strand
GAGAGAGAGAGAGAGAGAGAGAGAGAGAGAGAGAGAGAGAGAGTGTGTGTGTGTGTGTGTGTGTGTGTGTGTGTGCGCGCACGCACACAAAACATAGAATTTAAGCAAATATAATGCTGTAGCACAAGAATTTCAAAAGATATTTCAAACTCACCTTTGTATCAAAATCGGCAAAGTTGGCAAAATCTGCAAAGCCACAATTATTTGCTGTATTTGCAGTTTTGTTATCTCCCCAACCCCCTGCAAAGGGGTCACTAGAACCAGTGTCTGAATTAGTGTTCGTGTTCATTTTTGTATTAGGATTATTGGTAGGATTATTATTAGAATTAATTTGTGGAGGAGGTGGCTTTGCTGGCCGGGTTTTAGGGGGTGCAGGTCTTGGAGGTGGCTGTTTAGATTTCTTAGGTGGAAGAGCTGGAGTAGGACTCTCAGGTCTTGGTGGAGGACCACCTCCAGCACTGAATGGCTCACTCCCAAATGGATCATTAGCACCCTAGGAGACAAATAAAAACTCATTTTCACCATAAAGAAACCATAATGTAGATCAATGTAGGAACAGTATCCCGAAAATTAAATCACACACATTGCTCTTTTTTCATCAAAACTTGTTCTTCCCCCTTTATATTTTCTGTACCACGTGTATGTCGCAGGTACATAAACCAAGATCTTGTGAAGAAATAAGTGAATTTTTACATTTCTATGACTGAAAAAGAGCACTACTAAAGACTGCATATTACCTCACTGCAAAAATGTGACAAAATAATTTTATGCACTATACAGCACTTCATCTCATCAATGAAATGGCTGTACAATCAAGCTAGCATCACTCCCACCACATCTGATAGGAAAATTTCACAGAATTGTAAAAAGCAATGAAAAAAAAAAAAAAAAAAAAAAATGGCTAAAGCCATAATACCCTGCCACTCCCAAGTGCCAGGTTTTGCAACCAAAAAGATAAATTCTAATAAAACTGTTGTGAACAGGAAATAAAAAGTGCCTGAAGTTCTATTATCAAAAAATGAAAATCTGCAAATCTTTCACTACTATTACATGTATTATCAAAACTATTATATACATTTTATAATTACCTGAGGACTAGTTTCTGTGAAAGAACCCTGGACCCTTTGTAAAGACTCCTGCAGCCTAACACTGCACTACTTCCAGCACCAAGAATATGTAAGCTCTTATGGAGTGAGAAGTTCTTTGACAAACTTGCACTGCTAATGATACAACCTCACCAAATGTGACTTTTCACTCATGGTGTAACCTCATACAGGTGGAGTCCAGTAACAACTCTTTCACTACAGTCTATATTATAATCACCTAGCACAAATGGAAGTTATAACAACACATAATTTTCTGGAGGCAGTTTACCATACATTATAGATTCTCAAAAAATCAATTGTTGATCACTGCTGTGTACATCTACATGGCTGCATATAACACACTTTTTTCATACTTGTTTTCCAATTCCTGCATTAGCAAGTCAGTGCCAGAAACAGACAGTTTCACTTATATCCACTATCTTGCTGTCATATATAATGCACCATAACCAGAGCTCCCTACCCACAATCAAGCCCCAAAGACCTTTCTGTGGTTTCTCTTACCACTTCAAATGCCCTGGTTCAACTAATCAACTGCAACTTGCCCACTGTATACCAAATTGCACCAACTTGCTCAATTCTTAGCATGCCTCACATCCTCCTACATGCTCTGGCCACAATTATCCAAATTATCTTTCAGTCCATCCTTCCACCTTCTTGTTCCCTCCACTTCCGACATGCATACTCTCCTAGTCAGCCTCTCCTCACTAATCCTGTCTATATGTCCACACCAAATCAGCTCACCTTCTCCAGGTGCACTGGAGTTTTAAAACACTCCACTTCCTCTAATTTTTCTCCAATCAAACTTACTCTCCAACAAAACTGTCCTTCTACCTAGCTAAACTTAACAACTTTTCTGTTATCTTAATTTACTATCAACTTTCTCCTCACACACTATCCCAAATTCAGACACCAGTTACTGCAATTTCTCACTCGAGTCTGCCACCAAAGTTGTTATCAGCAAACAGCAACTGACTTACCTCCATATCTCCCACCCCAATACAGACTGCAGACCTGCCTAAAAATCCTCCATTCACTTCCAATGACCATCCTATTAAAAAAAAAAGATAAAGAGCCATGGTGACCTCACACACCCCTGATGTAGACCCACCTTCACTTGAAACCATTCACCCTCCTTTCTTCCTTACATACATGCCTCTCTTGTGATATATAAATATTTTTCTTTTTTTCATACACATTAACTATTTCCCGCATCAGCGAGGTAGCGTAAAGAGCAGAGGACTGAGCATTTGAAGGATAATCCTCAGTTGGCCCCCTTCACTGTTCTTGCTTTGGGAAAGTAAAAACTGAAGGGGAGGATTTTTTTTTTTTCACCATACTTGACCCTCCCTGTATGCCACATCATTCCAATTAACTCTATTCGGTGCACACCTTTCACCCTCTTGCATGTCCAAGCCCCAATCACTTAAAATCTTATTTACTCCATCCTTTCATCTCCAATTTGGTCTCCCCATTCTCCTTGTTCCCTCTACTTCTGACACATATATCCTCTTTGTCAACCTTTCCTCACAAATTCTCTCCGTATGTCCAAACCATTTCAGCACATCCCCTTCAGCTCTCTTAACCACACTCTTATCCTTTCACCACTTACTTGATCAAACCATACATAAGTGTATATATGTCCACAGCCTATGTATATAAATACTTTACATACATATGCTAAAGAGGAAAAGACAAAAAACAATGAAAAAATCTATAAAAATAAATGTACCACAAATCATGTGGGGTGCTCCATAATGCATACCTTTGTTTGTGAAGTGAAGGTATCTCCTCCAAATGGGTCACTTGCAGGTGGTGGATTTGCAACTGCTGGACTTGGGTTTTGGTCCCAAGATCCAAACACGTCCACCTGTGAAATCACATCACAATGCCTTACAAGGATATCATATCTTTTCTTACATGTATTCACAGACAAATATATTCATGAGAGGGTTGTACATCCATAATATTTCCCATATATTTTAAATACTGGATATTTCAACAGCCTTTGGCATAAAAGACCAAACTGCAGTGCTTAAAATATTTCCTGAAAATTTGTTATATTGCTTAATAAACACCTTAGCGAATAGGGAACACTTGTTCAAATTAAAAAAATAAGAATGTGTGATAGTTGGGGTACAGGAGCAAGTACGATCAATCAAGAAAAAATACATAAGGAAGCAGGAAAAGAAAGGGGTAGCATGAGAAATATATGGGAAAAGGGCTGTGTGAAGAGTAGTAAAGCACCTGAAAATAAAAGGCAGACAGCCAAACAATAATTTAGTGTGAATGTGGCAAAGGAGAACCAGTCTGAAAGGTACTAACAGCCTTATGTTTTCCACTGAAAAATATCTTCTCTCCATCAGAGGATATCTGGGAAAACATAACAGAGGATATCTACGGTAAGATTTTGCCATGTGGCAAGGCTAACATACAGTAGTACAGCACAGTTCAAGTTTATCGTCCAGTCTTTCAAGATATGTATGTGTTCTATTTCCTCAACCTTTCTTATCATTTTTTCCAAATTCTCTCCTCAGTTGTTCTAGCTGGAGATCATACAATAATGGAGCATTAAGTTGCTTCTTATATAAATATATATCACTTTCATCATAATCCTTCTCTCTCTCTCTAATAAAGTTTTCCTCATTACATTATCTTTTGTCATGATTATCATTATCATAATTATTAGTTACCCTAGGAGCTCTCTCTAAAAGAGCCCTAGCATTAACTAGAACCCCTTTTTCTGGGACTCCTGTGGCTCCAAGGCTGCACAATACTCAGCAACAGGGACAGGAAGGACTCCTTTGAAGTAAGATGTTCTTTTATAAGCCTGTAATCAGTTTTGTCTCCTGATGATGTTACAGCCTCACTAATGATGACTTTTCACACACAGTGTACCCTCATGTTGGAAGAATTCAATAACAATTCCAATTACCTGGCTCAATAAAACCTTGGTTTTCAATGCAATCTTTTTGTTTACTTAAACAACCTGATCTATATAATTCTTTTTACTCTTATTCTCTTTTCTGGCTAGACCCTTATAAAGAGCCTCTGTTCAGCACTGCAAAATGACTATCACTGGGTGGTGTGCATCTAAAAGCAGAGGTGGATGATGCTTTCATATACAGTATGACAATGCATTAACTCATATCATGTCCATTGTGAATTTTCCTTTCTATAAAATATATTGATACAAGGAAAAAGTCATGCTTGTGCAACGAACAATTCGTTTGTCCTACCAGGCATATCAAGCGAAGTGAGACCAGTGTTACTAGCTATACTAGACTAGTCATCCTTCCACTATATTCTTCCTTTAGGATCAGCCACCTAAAAAATGTCCTCTGGCATCTAAAGCCTAGGGACTCGGAGGCACTGGTCTCATAATTCACACATCCAACAAAGAAAAACTAAAAGCTCTTATCTTTCCTGCAAGCCAGGGTTGAAAAAATATAACTATTCAAATGAGATTTCTATGATTTAAATCTATTTAAATCTTTTGTTTATAACTGGAGGAAAAAAATTTTCCTTAACTATAACAGTATGTTCATTTTTATGCTAACAGGATTTGCTTTTGTCTACTGAAAACTCTTTAGTAATCAAAACCAAACTCTGCTGGCACATTGTATGCTATGATGGAAAAGTAAGTCATTCAACAGTGCAAGTAGCCTGTATCAAAGCCAGGATAGGAGGTGACATTTAAGTGATAAGATAATGACTTAGAAGTGAGAGTTGATGAACTGGTACTCCTCCCAATCTAAAAGTGGAAAAATATAAAATCATTTCGATTTAAATCAATGACTATTCTTTTTATTCAAAATAATTCAAATCACTTGATTTTAATACTTTGATTTCAATCAATGCAACCCTACATTAGATTTTTGTCACACTATAAAGCAACAATACAGCTCAAATACTTACATTGTTCTGCTGACCACCAAAAGCAGCAGCAAATGGATCATGTGCCCCGGAGAATGAGGTATCTTTGGCTTTAGGATTATCTGAAAATAGAAGTACAAAATACTATTATTCCCAAACTTTAATACTATAGAATCATCTAATAATATACAAAAGAATCACTGCAATATTCAAAATGAAGTGTTTTAAAATGTCAAAACTAGCAATGAACCATCCATGGGTCAACTAATTATGCTTCAGTGCACGATTAATCTACCAAGCATAAAATTTGAATCATTCAGATTCAAAGTTAAGGAAAATCATGCAATATTCATAAAAGAAATCCACTGACATGCTCTTAATCTATGACATATATCAATCCTAATTGCTCCCTCACTTTACCCTGACTCACCAACCAGTCCCTCTAACAAAATGCCAACCATACCAGCAATAATCACATACAATAAATATTTGACATTAAATGTCACCTCCATAAATAACACAAATTTAATGCACACAGAACACTAATGAATACCTAGTTTGGACAAGAAATATAATTCAATAACTCCACTCTAAACCATGCCTTCCCTACCTGGTCATTCATCCATTCAGAAGCAGGCATAACAAAACCAGAAACCACACAAAGCAAAGCACTCAAGAATTATAAACAACATAACAACCATAAACTTTCAAAACTGCACAACGAAACAAAAAATACTTCCAACACAAACCCTACTTCATACTTAGCACCCAATCTGATGCAATGGTATGAATCCCTTCCCAATTAAGCCACTTCATAACCACCTATCAACCTTCATGCAGAAAAAAAAGCTCACCCCAGCCTCACACTTTAACCATCTTAACTCACAAGTCCAACTACCCCTAGTACACCACACTGACAAACAAACCCACAACAAAGTGATCCAGCAAATACTAAAGAACAGTCATCCTAACCAAATCCTGAACTCCAGTCCACGAAACATTCACCCAACTAAACTACACTGCCAAGACAAACACTTCACATTTTCTCGTCAGCAAATTGGACACTGCCATCTTTTCAATAATAAGAACACCAATTCAACATTTTACAGAAACCCAAAAACTCAAAGCACAACTTCCACACTGAAAACCTACTCCTCAACTTCCCCATACTTACCCAACCAGACAAACTCATAACATCACCACATCAAATGGTGGGCACTGCAGAAGCCAAATATATGGGGTATTGGGGTTGCAAGTTCACTAAATCTTGTTGAACTTTTCTCTTTGCATTTTTGGGGAACTAAAACCTTTCTTGATGAGAAATTTCAATATGCTAATACCCAGAGTTTTGGGGACAAGGTCTGCTACTTTGGGATGCAATCTTTTATCCCATAATACTCACTATCAGTCTCCTGAGATGGTAAACCATTCTGCTGGGGTGGTGTGGTCTCTTTGGGAGATTCCTGAGGATATGGAATGATGTCAGATATAACCTGCAAATAATGCTGCATAAACACTATATTACACTTCTCTATACTACCAAGACAATACAGTTCTGCTACTATGACAGAAGTACTATCAATCTTTGCCATATGTTTCAACAACTACAGATTGTACTATAAGAATTACATCAAAGGAATTGAAGAACCCATCTCTGATAAGCCAGGACTCTTAGCTGTCCTTATTTTCAAAAGTAACACCTCCAACTATCATACCGGAAATATGTTACAAGAGTTGTTAACTACACTCTCATCCTTCAAGATCCATTCAATAATTACACCACAAGCACATAAAAGAATTAAAAAATATATTCTAAACTCTTTTGAGATTCCTTCAAGAAGTATCCTCCATATATGATAAAAGGACTTACAACAGGAAAGGAAGGGTAATAAAAAAGTGTGAAGATAGGAGGCAAATAAAGGAGGATAGGAGTATGGTGTATGTTGAGAGAAAATGTTAAAACTTGATAGCTTAACTTAATAAGGTAAATCAAAACAAGTAATTCTGTCACAGATAAGAAGTTCTAGGCACTTCTTTAACACTATTAAGTTGTGACATAAATGCTTCCCAGGGCAGCTGGTGTAAACATCCTACTATCTACAAAAGAAACTGCTACAAACATGCTTTAGCCTGTATCATTATATAGAAAACAGAAGCGTATCCACTGTATCAAAAACCTCCTTGAGGATAAGAGAAAAAGAAGTCTACTTGCAAATCTCTAGCATGGTGTAGAAGGCAACTACAAGTGGCAGGAGCAGGGGACTGTAAATTCTCTGCTCCTGTATGATTACTTTCCAAAAGGATGTCATGATTATTCCACTGAGGCTTAGTCTTCCGTTCCTGACGCTACATTACCGAGGCATGAAGTGACAGAAAGATATGAATGATCAAAAAACTCACCTTAGGGCTGGTGGTTGGAGACTGACCAATTTGGAGGTAGCTGGGATCTGAGAAAGTGGGAGTGATATCTCTAAGTGAGGACTCAGAGAGGGATGATGCATCACCAGAGGAAATGGCAGAATCAAAGGATGTTAATACCTCTGTCATATGTCTCTCCTGGTCTTGTAACTCTGTAATTTTTATGCGAGCCTGCAATACAAAAACACACATATATCACTAACTTTTTATATAAGTACTATTACATTAAATCATAATTAGAAGAAGTTAAGAAACACTGCCAACATTAATCTTATTTCATTCACACTAAAATTCATTTCATCTACATATACACATATGCTATGACTGTTTAATCTGTTTATGGCTGGGGTGGTGTGGGAAGTATATGCAAGAATCTTGGAGAGAGAGGAAGGTATGCTTTTTTTCTTCTTCTTTTCTGATACAGTGCTGGTGGCAGATTCAAGCGAAAAACTGCATAAGCTGGTGTCTGAGTCTGAGAGTGTGTGTGAAAGAATGATGTTGAGAATATACAGTTTGTGAATAAATGCAAGGTTATTAGGTTCAGCAGTGAGGAGAGATTGGTTATATGAAGTGAGAGTTTGCATGAAGAAAACATGAAGGAAGTGGAGTTTTACACATTTGGGAGTGGACATGGTAGCAAATGGAACCATGAGAACTGATGTGACCCATAAGTCAGGTGAAGGGGCAAAGGTCCTGGGCACATTGAGTAATGTGTGAACAGAAAGATCACTGTCTTCAGGGGTAAAGATGGGTATGTTTGATTGTCTAGTAGTCCCATCAGTGTTATATGGATTGAGTTGTGGATTTTACAGAAAAAATGTAAAATAGAGGCTGGATATGTTGGAAATAAATGTTTGAGGACAATATTTATTAGTGTCCCAATAGTATTGCATGGATGAAAGTCTTCAGCCCTGAATGAAAAAGAAGGGAAAAAGTGCATGTGCAGGGCATGAAATACCCGTGGACAATTAGTGGCATGATATGTATTAGTACTGTAAGAAATGATGCTGTCACTGAGAGAATGGGCTGTCAAGAGTGTAATGAAGTGTTTTACACATATGGAGAGGAACTGAGAGAGACTAGCAAAGAGGAGCTGTCAAAAGTGGAGAGAGTAAAAAGGAGGGGACACTATAGGGGATGGAGTAAAGAAGGATCTGGGATATCAAGGCCTGAAATTGCAGGAGGGAAAGAAGAGTATATGGGATAGAATAATGATGCAATGTGGTATTGAGGGGGGACATGGTGTCAATATGCTGAACCAAGCCATATGAAGCAATTAAGGGACACCAGTGGGTGGTCTATGGGTCTTGGATGTGGAAGGTAGTCTCTGGTTTCCTTATACTACATTTGACAACTAGAGACCGGATGTGTAAAAATATGGCAAGTGTTCATTTGTTGATGCTAACTTGCCACAGCAGTAGAAACAGTTAGGTATGAAAAATATAAAGTGTGCATGCAAGAGTGTATCCAAAGAACATGACAAATTTTTCTAAAAGACAAACAGCACTGTACTTGTGATATGTGAAGCTGTGTGTCTTGTTGTGTAATACTAAGTTCGTCTATCCTCTTCTTCATGGTGGCTACAGTGTCCTCTAACTGGTTCTCCTGATTCTTGAGGTCGCTCAGCTCCTGCCTCTTGGACATTACCTCCTCTTCCTGTGCTTTTAAACTGGTCTCCTGCTCTTCAACTTGAGTTCGTAGTTTTGACACCTGAAAAAATGCTTATAGTAATATCCTCACAATTTATGCTTTATCAGCTACCTTACTATTAAATTCTCATTAAATCATTAACTTGTGAAAAAGTTGGTTTGGTCTTAGTGCATTGATATGACATTTATAAACATATTTTCAAGAGACTCTTTGCAATAGCACACTGTGAACTGATATGGTGTCTCAATCTTCCAAGAGCATGCTCCAATAAAATTATTCTAAATGGAACTAAAAAGAAAGGAAAATCTATTATTAAAAAAATATATATATTCAGCTACCCCATAACATTCTACCAAAGAGAAATAACCACTAAAACTTACAATAAATCACTGAACGAACCTTGCTGAAACTATCAATGTGTCAATCACTATGACTACAAAAAGATTCAAACATACAAGACGAATGGTTGGAATATTAAGGTATTTAATGTCATATAAGTAACACTGAAAAAGAGGTCTAATGTAAAATATTCTTCATTACCTATATGGGTTGGGGGAATTAAACATAAATTGAACAGTTTAGTGCATTATGTATGAACATAGAGAAAGAGAGAGGGAGGAGGAGGAGGAGGAGGAGGGTAAACAAATGATGGCAAGCAACATGTGTCAACATGTGAACTCTGCACCTCATTCTTATTTATTTTTGGCATATGTTTTCCAAACTCTTTCATGACCATTATGCAAATTTTACTAATGTGAATGAACAAATAAAAACTCTTGCATGTAATTATACATTAATGAGTAATAACAATACACTCAAATTACCATTACAGCAAAAACATGGAGGGAGCCAGAGGATATAAACAAACTGTCAGTAAAGGGAGATGCCAAAAAGTCAGAGTGACCCAAACTATTGCACCACTATAGAAACCTAAAGGGACTACAGCAGTTAATGAATTTTTTGTTTTTCATAACATTATGCTTAATCAATTCTTATGGTCACTTTGTCTTTATTTTCTCCATTTCCTGCAGTCTCACCTCAATAACCCTAACATCAGTCTGCAAAAGCACTAGACCCCTCTTTTCCAAACCACCCCACAACCAAACACCATCCCTAAAGCAGAAATAAAGAACCAACCCCTGCCCCACACTTTACAAATCTATACTCACAGAAACGCCCTCCCCAACATGCATGACAACACAATTCTAAACACCAACCCGCAAGACATACACCCACCTGAATACACTTCCCAGACATGTACAAGTTAGCCTATCTCATTTGCGCATTGGACAAAACCCATTCCTCTAACATTACAAACACCATTTCAACATACTGCAAGAACCCTCATGCCCAAGATGCAACTTCCACTATGACGACACTAAACACTTATTCCTTACTTGCCTTACACTCTCCCTACATAGACACACACGCATCTCCCCTCTTTATGACCTAAAATGCCACCTGACAAACATGGCCAACCACAGGAGTGCTGTAGGACCTCAATGCAAAGGGCTCCTAGGGCAGGTAATGAACAAATAATTCTAACAAATATGGAATAACATTCATTATTTTCTTGGCACCAAAAATATAAGTTATAAATCTACAGTAATTGTTTCTTTAATTTAAAACTAACTAAAATTTCATTGGGTGGTGTTTCATTGTGGAGAGGGAGCGGGGACTTGAGTAATATACATTTTTCATGATGACACATATGGGTGACTGGGCCACAAGTATTCTAGTGACATCTTTTGACAAATGGTGGAATCAAACATTTGCTGGGAATTCAAATGAAAGTCTGAACCATTACATCTCCAACTGATGATATCAGAAGTGAATGTGCATATCATCAACTGATGATTACAGCACCTTAAGGGTTAAAGTAATACATCAATAAGACAGAACTATTACCAAAAGTACAAAGAACATGTTAGTAATATAGTCTAACACATTCTAGTTTCTGTCAGTGGATATATAACTGTTTGTTATATCTATACATTTCATTAAATCACATACCTTGCTACACTTCAATACATTAACTCATGCCCATATCAGAGCATAATGTTAACCTATCATTAAGAAATTAATGAAAATGATCATGAAATACAAGCATATAACTTCAAAACATTTTTGCCAAAGCAGGAAAGACTGTATCTAAGTTCTACATATCATTATCACGCAATTTGCACTCACTATTATATGAGGCATGGTCTAAATTTATATAAAAAATTCATTACACTTAAGCAAGAAAAAGAATTCCTTTCTTGCTTTAGCCCTGTAGTATGAAAACTTAAAATGATCTCTCATTACCTCTTCTTGTTCGGCCTCAATCATGGCTAGGAGGTCATTCCGTTCTCCCTCTAGGATCTTTTTCTGCAGGTGTCAACACAACATGGTAAGGTGTATATGCTAACTTCAATGTGCTTAAGGTCAGGGCATCAGAGGGAGAACTCAAACTCTGCATAACTTGAAACATAATGTCAAAAAGGTCAAAAAATAAAGAGGATAAAGAAACAATGAACCAAGGAAAATGGTGTTCAGGACTCTGGATATGTAGTTATTCAACACAGTTGATGCACTATTAAGTTATCTAACAATGTATTAGTGGCATGAAAATTAAAAGTAATCATTTTGTTAAATTTAAGAATTTGTATAAAAGCTTCTTCAAATCATTCCACCACATACATATTCTTCTGTTACTGCTATCTGTAGATGCATCTAAAATTATTGCAACTGTTAAACAGCACACATCAACTATCTTGAATGACACAATTCAAATCAAAACATGGGGCAATGTCGAAAAACAAATTCTTTATATATGAAATGCTGATAAGAAAGAATTTGATAGACAGACAGACAGATCTAAATGCTATATAACTATATACTGAATTACTAATGCAACTAGTACATCATCATTAATGCATGCTGAAGAGAAATATTCCAATGCAAAGGAAAGTTTAAAAAGCAACTCCATGAGTTGAAGAACAGTTTATTAACTACCTGATTCTAAATGGGGTAATATATTATGGGAACTACAATTATAATACATGAAATTAGCCATTATAGGTATGCTCAACTTGAAACAATGAACCAAAAATTTAGTGCAAGGTGCCCATGTCTAGTGCCACGTGTTTAATTTGGGTCGCTTTCATTCAACGTTTGAAGTTAATCCAAGGTAGTATCTGAAAGTGTGTTCATACAAAGCAACTGGAAACACAAAATGATTCCTCTGCACACCTCTCCTCAAGCAATAACCAAGGCCTAACATCTTATTCGCATAACATGCTCTTGTTTACCTGGTTTCCAAGGTCATCTAACCGCTGCTGAGCTGCACCCTTCTGATGTTCTAATTGTCGTAACGTTGAAGTCAAAGTGTCTAGTTCAGTCTGAAGTTTATACATAAACTGTTAATCATCATAACCATGACTAAACTGAAAATGTTATAATAGAGTAATTATTTCTAAAACACCTTACATTATGAAACAAAATCATAAGCAGAGGATGTAGTTAATAATATTCACATCACATTTTCAAATTTCTAGGGATTCTTTATGATGCATGATAATCAGTCCTTACATGGAAATTAATGCAAAAACTCACTTGCAAATTTTTAATCTCATTGTTTTTAACCCTAATGCTTGATTCCTTCTGCTGAATTTCAGACTCTAACTTTAGCTTGTCTGCATTCAGTTCTTCGATCTCATCAGCAACCAGCTGAAGTTCGGGATTACTATACTGAGGTTTAGCAGGAACCACCTGGAAAGTGAAAGATCTCATAATAAAATCTAAAATCTTACACAAGTAATACAAGGTTGCTCTGATGTTATCCAAGAAATAAGAAAATAGAAACGTGCATCTGATACCAGTACACAAGAGAAAAAAAATCCCTGGATATGAAGAAAAGAACATAAAGAAAAAAGTTTTGGGCAGGCAGTAATACAACTGTAAAAAAAAAACTAAAGAGCTGTAAATACTTCTATGAAAAGCGAAAAATGTTTACAACCTTTACGCAGTATCCCACTGCAGCTGGGTGACAACACCTCAGGAGAGGAGGACTGGCTAGTGAGGGCCAGTCATGAGAAAGCAACTATCCCTGTGCAAATCAAAGAGTGGAGAATGCTCCACCATCCCTGTTCTCGATTGCTGTAAGTTTAAAATGTTACCATGGTACTCTGATGCCAGTAAACATTTCTGGGAGGATAAACCATTAATTTGAAAAGGGTAAAATATAACTTTAGGAGAGAAGAATAATCATGCTTAAATGCAATATCACTATATATCACTAAGAGTTCCATATAACCACAATGTTACACCAAGTCATGAAACATATCATGTCAGCAGCTTTCAAATAAAGTACAGCAGCATTTCCTTGTGCCTAATTCTGTGCTACAGCAGTATTGTACATACTAGTCAATGAGTGCAGCTCACCTAATGCTAGAATCTGAAGCCATATACATCCTAGAAATCTACAAAAGCATTATATGGCACAGAAATTATTGTTTAGAACAACACCATACCTCAACCACTTGGACCATGAGATCACCTGACAGATCCATCTGTTGTGAACCCAAGTAAGAGAAAAAATATAAATAATCATTTGCTGTTATACTCTTTAATATGTACAAGGTTTGTGCACTTACTAAAAAGTCAGATAAAAAGAGGATAAAATTCATGAGAAAATTTATCATCTGCACTTCTCTTAAGGCTAAATGTTAGAGCTAAAAGCAATTTTTGGGTCATTTTTCAAATTTTTCTCACCGGAATCATTATGAAAAAACTAAATCCATCCAAATATAAGCAGACCGTTACATACATATCCTGTACATCTAAAGCCCATCATTTTTTCATGATGTTAAAAATTTCAGTAAAGCTTACTAATTAATATAAAAAACATGTCATCTAAAGAGCAAACTGCCTATCCATGGCATAGTTACAATATCTACCTGTCAAAGTATAAGACCAACTACCTCCCCTTAAAAATAAAAAAATCAGACGGCCAATATCAATCTCCAACAGATCTGAATGCCCGTCTTACTCTCCAAAGGATCTGAATGCCAGTCTTAATCTCCAAAGAATTTGAAAACCAAATCTCATGATATTGTGATCCACCTATTTAAGAGATACAAGATACTGAACACACATTCCATCTTATCCTAAAACACACAGAAATAATACATATAAAAACTATACACCAATGCAAAAATTATGCATAAATAGTAGGGGAGAAAAAGAGCTGAGAGAACAAACTGAAAAGATAGGATAAAGGAACATTAGGTGGGAGCATCAGTAAAAGTAATAGGTTGGAACATTAGGTAGGAGCTTCTGAAAACACTGTGCAAGAGTTACCCTCTGCCAGTGGCCTGTTAGGAGTGAGGTACTAAAGGCTAAAAAGCGGCACTGGAGTTAAGCAGTTATAAAGACTTTTTGTCATGGCCACCTCCTTGAGGGAGTTCCTGATGGGAATAGGCATTAAGTAATATAGATAGATAGATAGGTGAAAGGAAGCGTCTGTGAAATAGTGTGAATGCAGATCAATGAACAGAGATATGCAAAGTATATAATGTTTAAAAAACTACGTGCCGCCAATTTCTCTGATATGCAAAGCTTATAATGTTTAAAAAACTACGTGCTGCCAATTTCTCTATCATGAAAAAAATGATAAATACTCTACGATACATAAAAATTTACATTTATAAATTCATCTTTTGTATTCCAAAGATGTTCACAAAACTTACATGGAAGTCACTGTTACGAGTAAATTCAATTCAAAGAAAATATTCTTTGTAGTTTTCAACAGTTTTGAATATAAATATTACTTGGTAAGTACTATGTTTCAAATACCATTGTTTAAAATGAAAAAGATATCTACTGATATGCAGCCTACCCCAGTAACCAATTGCCTTAATGTGCAATGAACATCACCAAAAAGACATGATATTAAATCAATCAAGTTCATTATCCCTAGCTGCAAATAAATGCTTCAAGTTCCATTTCCATTATATGGGCACATGTATATCAAATACAAATCAAAATATACAGAAAAATGAGGAAAAAGTGTGAGGAAACTCACATTAGATTCTGGAGAGGGTTTGGGTCTCATTGTAGGGGGGATCATTTCTGGGGTGAGAGCTGCTGGTGGATCAGTGCCTGCTAGTTTCTGCTGGATAAACCACATTGCCAAAGCAAACTGCTCTGATGTTAACTTTCCAGTCTGTTTCATATCACACAAGTTCCTAATGCAAATGAAAGCAAGTCACATAAGGATTACAATTAGTACTGAGATACAAAATCAATTCAATATATATTCTACTATGATGCAAGTCAAAATCACTGTCATAATGATCCACACAACAAAAACTGAAATATATTAGCCTCTCCTGGGGTTTTACTGTTTCACAATCCATATCACTAAAGAAACCAAACTACGATGTAAGCTACAAGGTAGAACCTTAATGAGTATTCATAAGGAACTAGGTCTCTGAAGAAAAACCTCAGTTGGCTCCTTCCATTCAGAAAATTTTGAAGAAGCGGGCTAAGGTCCTAAGCAGATTAGAAAGTGTGTGGAATGAGAAGTCAATTCTATTAGGGTAAATATGGGTATGTCTAGAGTTACTATAGATCTGGCAGCATTTCATGGATGTGTCTTAAACCTGTACCACAAAAGGGCAGAGGAGGTTGGATGAGTTGGAAATACAAACCCGAAGAAAATATGTGGCGTGAGGCTTGGGTAACTGTGCATGTAATGACACTGTGAGAGAGGTGTGGCAGTAAGTACAGTAGTAGATAGCTACCCAGGTGTGCCAAAATGACTCTCACAAATGGTGAGAATGAAAGAAGGCTGACTACCTATGAGGATCTATATTTCAGAAGCTGGGGGAAAGGAGGACACAGAAGGATGGAAAGATGGAGTGAGGGAGGCTTTGGGACATGGTGGCCTGAACATTCAGGATGGTGAAAGACATGCACAGGATAGAATGACTTGGATCAATGTAGTACTCATGAGGGACATGCTCTTAACAAGCTGAACCTGGGCAAGCAAAGTAGATATGGTAAACCATGGAACAGTCTGTAGGGTTTGGCAATAGATAGTGGGAACTGGTTCAAGTACATTACGCATGACATCTAGAGTGGGTGTGTGCAAATGAGACTGTTTGTTCATTAATCTGTGATGCTAATTTGATCTGGGAGAAGCAACTTTGTACAAAAAATAAAAAAATCTTCCATTAAATCTTAAAGAAAAGAAGGGAAGACCTTTCTAGTTTCTGCATGTCATCTTATATTAATAAAGATCATTTCTTTAAGACAAAAGAGACCAGATGATCTAAAGGACACAAAAAACGAGCAAGGTATGGCACAAAAATATACAAGGAAATATTTCTTTATCATTACAGTTTCAAGTGGGTAAAATAAGACAAGTGCAAACACAGTTAATGCACAGAAAGGGGTACAACTTTTAGAATAAAAGCATTCTCTGTCGTGAACAAGTCAAATCACAATAAAGGAAGAGGTTCCCTACATACAAGATATTTTCCTTACTCTATCAAAAGTAAATCTTTTGCTAATAAAACTAACAAGTCTAGATTATAATGAGTATAAAAATATCTATTCCAAGTAGGATATTCATTTCTGGACATTCTTTACATCCATATGGGCTTTTGAGCATACAGTAAGAAAAACTTCCTGATCATTCACTCAAAGATATGTATAAGTCCTTACCATATATGTGCAAGAACCATCTGTGGAAGGCCTGACTGAAGAAATACCCCTTTAATCTCTTGACCACTCACGTAGCCATCCTTATCCAAGTCAGCATTGTGAAACATAACATCATATCTGGCTTTCTCTGCTGCACTGACTACCCATGGCGCTGGAGGAGGACCTGAGGGCTAAACAGTAGGAGAAATGGAAAGAGAAGCTTCAGTTTATGATGCACAAAATTTGGCAGGAGTTACTCTGATACCATGTCACCACCTCAGCATCACATGTCTCCCAACTTTCAAACACTTCTAGGTACATATATACCTCTCTGGATCAAAACTTCCAATGCTGTGAGCTTAACTCATACACAAAAAAAAAATAATCATTAGGCAAGTAATGGCCCATTTTCAGTATTTCCAATGTTTTCCTAAACATCTCAATACAAGTGTGATTAATCTTAGCTTTCATTCATATTACATACATTTCTGAGTATACATCTAAAACAAACAGTGAAAGCACTGTAGAAAATCAAAAGTTTATAAAAATTCATGAAAAGCAAAATCTATCAGCTTTAATTCATGCAGTAAAATGAGGTAAAAATAAAATTAATAAATATATATACCAAAAATAAAAAAAAAGGTCATCTGGATTTGACACTGGGCTGTTATATGACTTCGATACAAAGGAGCAGTTAGTAGATGTACAGCTAATACAGTGAATATTCAATGGTTGTAGTAGGGAGGTGTTCCAACTATAAGGATACTTTCACATGACATTACAATGTAACTGGACTAACTTTTTCTGAAGGAGTTCCCGAGGTGGCCTCAACCCCACAGGTTAAGTTGTCCTAAAAAGCATGAAAATATTCATGTAAACATTGTCATATAAGTGCCTGCATCATAAGTAAAATCAAATCCCATTGCATTTAAAATAACAGCAATCATACATCACCGCTACTTTCTAAAATATACTGTGACAATCTATCAGGCAAGGGCTGGGGCAATGCATATGAATAAAAGAGATACAAACACTTTTATGAATAATACACAAGAAATAATATCATCAACTCTGCCTAGTACTAACAATTAAACAAATTATGTGACAGCAGAAGCAAAGCATGTAATGGATTCAAATTACAAAGAGAAAAAAGCAAATAAGAAATCATAGCAATGAAATAGCATTCTGTACCAGTCTAAACAAAAGGAAAGTTGTACTATAAAGCTCATCAGAAACATAACTCAATGAATGTTCTAAATACCTAAAAAATAAAAATTTACAAGGACATACATTTTGCACATTTCCCACTTTCCACAGGATGGAAATCCTTGGAGCAACAAGAGTTACCCTAACATGAAAGTGACTAATCCTGTGTATATGTGGTAAATAACTATTCAGTCCTGCCTGGTAAAAGGACAGAACCTGTCTTATGGATTATAGGTGCAAATCCTTAAAACTGCAGGTGATAACATACTGCAGAAGGAGGTGACTGAGTTTGAAAATGTGCGTGAAAGGAGGAAGTTGAGAGTAAAGTGAATAAAAGCTGGGTTATTAGGTTTAGTAGGGATGAGGGACAGTTTAATTGGAGTGTGAGTCTAAATGGAGAAAAAATTGAAAAAAATGAAGTGTTTTAGACACCTAGGAGTGGGCATAGCAACAAATGGATCCAAAAAAGTGGAAGTGAGTCATAGGGTGGGTGAGGGGGCGAGAGTTCTGGGAGCTATGAAGAATGTATAGGAAGAGATCATTATCTGGAAGGGCAAAACTGGGTGTCTGAAGGTATAGTAACCCCAAACAATATTATATGATTGCATGGCATGGGCTATAGATGAGGATGTGCACTGGAGAGAGGATGAGATGGAAATGAAATGTTTGCAGACAATATGTGGTCTATGTTGGTTTGATTAAGTAGGTAATAAAAGGGTAGGAGAGAGGTAAACCACATATCTCTCATACATAAGATATTGCTATTAACCCAAAAATCACAGCATAATAGAGTACTTCATAAAAAACTAATAATCTTACAAATACAAAATTCTTACAAGGTATGGATGTGCAACTTATCATACATCTACAACATCATTCCACCATTCCTGCTTTCATTAAATTCTAAACAGGTCATCTACTATTGGATTACAGTTTTAAAAAAAATCTGTATCCACTAACAGCTGAAAGCCTATGTGAAAAGTTGGTAAGACTTCTTAACTGTGACTGTACTCAAGCAACTGAACTTGGTTCCCCCAATTCCTTGGTCAGCACTCTTATAAGATACATTTGGTACCTTCCATTTCATTATACTTTTTAAATTCTTTACACTTCAGTATTAAAGAATTCTGGTTCAACCAAAAGGGGTTTTACTTCATGCAATTCAAACTAAATAACCTACTAGGAGACAGTTAATCTATATAAAGCCATAATTAATCTTCAAAATCTAAAAGTCTCCACACATACTTTGGTAAAGAAATCTCAGAAAGATCTGATAAGACTTTTAATCACTTTCATTACCTTGTTGGGCTGTTGTTTACTTATATTTGGCTGAGGAACCTGGGAAGGCGGTGCAAGAGGTGCTGGCACTGGGCCTTGTGCAACGCCAGCCCGTTGAGCACTGGACAGCATTTCTTGCGGCACAGACGATGGCATTGGATTGTTTTCTAAAACTTTATATATTAAATGCATTGCCTGTTGAAGATATAGACAACTGTTAGAAATTCTTTGTGTTGATGATATATAAAAAAAAATAGGGGAGGAAGAGGGAAGAGTGATGTTGCAGAGGCTTGTGTACCTGACCCACCCCAATGAATTAGAAATCAGTGATATTAATACAAAGATTACTAATACAAAGATACAGACAGACAGCATTTCTTCTCTTGGAAAAGGAAGATTATGCCTAGTGCAAAGATATATCAATATTTGGGGGAAAAATTTCCATCTTAACTTGGTTTTCAAAGATAACAAGAACTAATATCAAAATGATGAATGAAACAGTCTAAAGTAGTATCTGGACATGAGCAAAAAGATGTCATAAAATAGGGTAATGTGCATTAATTTCACTAATAAAGAAATTAAGGTTAATCCCAATGCTAAGGACAGTACTATGTTACTTGTTGTACGTTCAGGGATAGTCACTGTCGTATGAATGTCTCGGTGTGGCTAACACCTCTTCATGCTCACCACCCAATCCAGTAGAGAAGAAATTAACTACAAACAGAAATTAGTAAGTGGAGTAACTGTTAAGTGTACGACTGTGCAAAAATATGTCAATACATCGTTTCAGAAGGGGTTTCAAAACCTAGGGGGATTCACACAGAGGGTCCCAACCTCCATTATTTATGGGGAAGGATGGTTGTGGATTGAGGGGTGCAAGCTCAGTGACAAAATTTGCACACAGGAGGTACTTAATTATTAGAAAATGTTCAATCCATCTATGTCTGTATGTCTGTCATTCAATTCATATTCTTTACTTTCAATTTGTTTGCACAACAGTCTGACCTTGGAACTGAAATCTTCACAGCATACTGTGTAAAAATTCTAAGCACCTTTTAACTTTCCAGGCCACAGGGAACCCTAAAAATCACAACAACTTCCTGTGTAAAAATTATATTCACCTTTCAACTTTCAGAGCTACATGGAACTTCTTAAGCACAAAAACTTCCTATGCTTTCAATGTGGCTGCCAAAAGGAAACTCAATGACTTTAAAGGGGTGACATATTCACAGCACAGCAATAGGTGCTATGTTTAATCATACAGCTGAAAGAAAAATGCAAAAGTTCAACACAAAACTGTTTTGTAAAAATTCACTTATGGCCACCATAACATCGATACAATATCTCCAAGATGATCAACATGAATCTACTTTATCTCAGTTTAATCCACAAATAACCATAAGAGCAGCTGGTCACACAAGATTTTCACCCTCAATGAAGATAAACACAAGAACAAACATAAACATGAACACAAGGAAGGACTGATGCAGAGCAACATACCCTCCATTTGTTTTGCAGTGGGGACATAAAACTTCAACTAAATATTGCTGAAGTGCCTCACACAGGCAGAAAAACTGCAGGAGCCAACCTAGCCATGACAACACAAGAATGAAAGTCAAAACTGGAAAAAATCAAATTAAATCTTTTGTCTGTAAAATACTATGAGCTTCATTAAGCTTAAATAATTATAAAACTATCAAAACGATATTAATGAATATCTCTATAAACACATTAGTTTCATAAAGGACTGTGCTTTTAAGCTATCTTCAATTCTTGCTCAACTATACTGTGTAAGTGCAAAAGCCTCATTATTCCCTTCTTCTTGGATGCATGCCTCGACAAGCCTATCCCTAAGAAAGGAGACCAGTCTAATCCTTCATTGCTCTCATTTCACGACAATCATCTCCCTCAACCACTGTTTAAGGTTTGCATTCTATACTCTGAACTGAACTCTACACAGAGGTGGGTTCCCATAAAAAATTCCCATCTGATGTTTCTTTTCCCTACAGACTTACACAAACATTAAACTTTTGTATAAACATTGCTACAAAGTCCTACAACAGAAGAATTTAATCTGAAAATTGTCCTTAACTCTAATGTTGTTTCACTGTACACCTCTGTGCTATGAAGGAAATCATATCCTCCAGTCCACCTGAATAATGTGTAAAATACTCCACTTCACATGCCAGTCTAACTTGGTTAACAAATCACTTTCAAATACACATGTGAGTGGGGAAGAAACGTATCAGTTCTGAGATCGCCAAGAGATAAGATACAGACTAAGTGAAACTTGGGTCATAACCAACGTTTTTGAAGAACTTCATGCTGAAACACTAAAGGTTGTCTGTGAATCTCTACACAAATGAAAACCTGTATGTTGGGTTTTGTATGTAAGGTTGGTATCATCATTTCGTGGCAGACATCAACAATACGGAGTATAAGTTAGTTTCCTGCACTGAAACAAGGCAGATAGCATCTAATCAGGCATGGCTATGAAGGCCATTATCATAAGGAAATGCTTTAAACTGTAATTTTCATAAACTGGTGTAGAATATTTTCTTCCTTTCTAAGGTGCATGCATTAAGTGTTGTTACACTGGTATCCACCAGCACACAGTCAGTCTTTTCAAGAACCCATCTGACAATCCTTTCAGTTTCCCTTAAATAATTACGTACAATGCACCTGAATCCAAGCAATCAGATATCCCTAGTTACAAACATGATGGGCCTTTTGGTAAGGCCTTGCTTACTTTTAATCAGTCCATTTTCTGACCTCATAAATCAATTCTAATAAAGCTTCCTATCTTCATCTTCAACTTAATTCTCATTACCAATAACCATCAGTTTACTTCAGGTCTAGTTCCAGATCTTGCCTTCTATTGTTTCTTAATCCAACTCTCAGCTACTTATTCATATTCTACCCTGATGAAAATAAAGAAATAATATAAAAAAATTACTTGACCAACAATACTTACAATGGAGAATTCTACCCGGTCGAGAGAGCCATCTTTATCCATGTCTGACAAATCCCATATCTTGCCAAGCGTTTCCATGGGAAGCTTAGAATTGAGCATTACACCTCTAACCTTTGGGAATTCAAAGCAAGAAGAAAAACAGATTCAATTATCCAACAAAAAGTACATATAACAAATGCTTAGAGCCAATGCCAAAATTTATCTCATGCTCAGGGAGGAATTGAGATGCTTCTTCAACCTATGCTATTCTTCAATAAAATGCAGAGATTTTACAGAAATAACAATTTAGATAAAAAAGATTATAAAAACTAACTTTATTGCCATGAAGTTTATTTGCCTCTGGTCCTAACGAATTGAATATTTGGTCATAGCGTGCCCGGTCCACAGGAGTTATCGTCCAAACACCTGCAGGAGCTGCTTGCTGGGGCGGAGGAGGTTTAGTTGGCGGCGGTGGGTGTGGAGGAGGTTCACCCTGAAAAAGGAATGGTATTCTGCATTACTAAAAAAACACTATGATTGTTATTTCTGGTCTCATGAAAAAGAAAAAAACATAGAGTAATGTTAACACATCAGATAATCTCTTTATCACACTGGTCACCATATTAATGGGGGTGTCATGTTAAATTCCAAGGTCTCCAATACAAGGAAAACTGAGCCTATAGCAGGAAAGCGGGGGCTGCAAGGCTTCACTGTAAGGAAATGATGAGAAGGAAAATCATATTTCCTCATTCTAACAGGTAAAAGTCACTCTCCCATTTTTAACAGGTGTCATTAGTGAAGGGAAATTTCCAAGAATGGCAGGGCTATCATGTATAGAAGAAGAAGAATGAGGAGATGGAGAGATGGAGTGAAGGAGGCTTTAGGGTATTGGGCCATGAACATTATGGAATCAAGAGACTTGAACTTGATAGAAGGAATTGGATCAACATGTTATGAGCTGAAGCAACATGCTATCAATGGGATGTGCCACAGCAGATGAAGTGGTCAAGATGAACCATGGAGTAGTTTGTGGGGCTTAATCACATATGGAAAATTCTAGTCTTAATGCATCTCGGGGATTTCAACATTCACCATAGGTTGAATTCCTCCCATACGGACAGTGGTGGGATCGAAGCCCTCACATTCTCCATTCTCAATGACTTAGAGCAATTATCTCCCACCCTACCCATATACCTGATCGCTATGACCATTCTCCTAATATTCTGGATTTGTTTTTCACTTCTAATTCATCTCGCTGTAAACACACAATC